>JAIUSX010000317.1:0-227944 GCA_026573805.1 Hesperophylax magnus | reverse complement strand
ATCCCACTCACTATTCAATATTCCAAACGAGACTGGAATAAAGCATAATATACCCTCTTTGGATCCCCTATTTGAGACAAGACACTTCATAATTTTTTGAAGATATAGATGAGTTTTATTCGTTTTTTGAGATTCCATCAATGTGTAAATCTCAGCTTCATTGCAAACTTTAAAGGTTTTTAGATAAATTATCTATTTTTGTTTGAAAAAACAAACATTCAAAAATTACTTGAAAAATATGAGTTCTTCCTACATCTCATGTTGCTCGTGTAATGTGGTGGAAGATTAAATCCGATTCGTGTGGATGGGAACATTTGGCTTGTCTTTTCTGCATTTTTCTTTCTCACGTTTCTTTTTAAAGTTCTTTTTACCGATGACATTTGTTTTTCTCATGTTATAGGATCTTATGGATAGAATGGATCTTACCATCATCAAGCGAGAGCCTCTAGCGGTGACCAGCGATGAAACAGAAGGTGGAGAACTAATGGAAATTGATATTCCACGCCAAGACATAAAGACTGAATGTTTGGAGGCCTCTTTAGTTGATCAAAGCTCAGGTATTTAGCAAACTTATCCAAAGTAGATATTTCAAAAATTTCCCCATTCACACGTACGGCACCCATACTAGTATTGAACTTCTTTTAACTCCACCCTCAAAGCCCGAGGAGTCTTTGAAAGACGAAAGTCCCTTCCAAAGAAGAGGGGGTGTTTCTAAGGAGAGGAACTTATTGCGGGAGTAGAAACACTGTCTGCAAACATCTTCGTCCTCATATGGCAAATGTCAACCGTGCACAAACAACTCATGATACACTTGTCGACTTCCGCTTCACGTTTAATGTGCAAAATTATAAGTAGCTCTAGATTTCAACATAATTACTTCAAGAAACAACTATTTCTGTCGGGGAAGATGGCAAAAGATGCATTAAAATTTCATTTTTTTCTCAATCAAAGTTAAGTTTGAACGTTAGAAAATATGTATAAATTTTTAAAATAACCCAAACTAGTAACCTAAAAATTAATAAATATTTTCGCATGTTGACTTATACCCCCACTTGAATAGTTGTTTCCATTGGTAATTATGTTGAAATCAAGTGTTGTTTTTTTTTAGAGTTTTTACGTAGAATAAGACAACTTTACCCAATTCATTTACCCAAATTAAAAAAGTGTGATATTTTTAATGAACAGCGGTATATAAACCCTGAAAAAAGATTAAAACTAGAAATGCCTTCCTTACAAATTTGAATGGAAATATTTGTTTTATTTAGCCCAATAGTCCAGCACTCGATCTCGCTTACACTCTCTTGATATCGTAGATTTCCATCCCATTTGAATTTCAAAAACACTTAAATTGATAAGGCAAATATTTACACCACGAAACACGCCCACAAGGCATTTTTGTGTTATTGTTGAGTATATTTTTTTATTTCATATATATATAAATTACAAACAATACAACAAAATGAACCTTTGTCTGTCCAACTGGGAAGGATTCCCGTTTCAGGACAGCCAAATTGTGTATTTAGTACATAATATTCTTACAATGGAATGGCGATGCTGTCAAAACCAATTTTGAGAACATTGTTGATTGCATTCGAAGTGACAGGATGGTTTATTTATCCTTGAAAGAATTGCAAAGATGTAATTTATTACCTGGGTCAATTTTGATAACATAGTAATTGCATTCAGAACAGATGAATGGTTTATTTCGGGACATCACAAGTCTGAGATTCTTTCCTGGGCATTTTGAAGAACATTTACAATTGTATAGTTAGAATTTCCACATTTATAAATCAGTATAAGACATATGAATCCTGTAGTACTTTTTTTTAGAATTTCTTAGGTGATAGAAATTACACATTACTAAACCAAAATATATGCCGTATGACATATGAATTTCCAATTTTAAAATTTCGAATCTTTATTTATTAAATGACTAGTCATTATTATACAGTAATCGAAATAAAACCATTGTCCAATACTTAAAAAAATTATATTTTTTCAGATTCTCCATCAACTAAGCAGGAGGCTGAAGATGGCGATTACATACCCACTGAGACTTCGGATGCGACAGATGACGAAAAAGAAGAAGAGAAAACTCCCAGTAAAGATGGTACCAGTAGGTACGCGGGTCGCAATGTAGAAAAAACATTTGCATGCGATCAGTGTAATTCTGCTTTCGCTTGGAAAAACCAACTGGAAATACATTCTCTTGTCCACACGGGTGAGAAACCCTTTTCGTGTTCCAAGTGCAGCTCCGTCTTTAATCAGAAAGGCAACTGGAAGACACACATGCTGACTCACTCCGGGGACAAGCCGTTTGCCTGCCCGCACTGCCCCGCCGCATTTTCTCGGAAGAGCACTTTGAAGACGCATATCTTCCAACACACTGGGGAGAAACCCTTCGTATGCACGCAGTGCAGCGCTGCGTTTGCCCATGAAATAAGTTTGAAAACTCATATCCTATCACATTACGGATTGAAACCATTTTCATGTGATCAGTGCGGTTCCGCTTTTACTCGCAAAACTGGTCTGGACAGGCATATCCTCTCGCACTCCGGTGAAAAACCTTTTCCATGTCTTCAGTGCAGCTCTACATTTACTCGGAAAAGCAGCTTGACCACGCACATGCTGTCTCACACTGGGGTGAAACCTTTCGCTTGTTATCTTTGCAGCTTTACGTGCTCCGTCAGCATCTCCCTGAAAAGACATCTCCTCACACACACCGGAGAGAAGCCATTCTCTTGCCCGCTGTGCGACTACACATGCTCGCAGAAATGTCGCCTCAAAAACCATATCCGCAGACACAATGAAAAACAAAATAAAGCCTTATTCAGCAAACGCCGTGGCGGAAAGGCGAAGTCCCTGGCCACGGACTCAAAAGTCGCTGATGTAGGAACCAGTGAAGGTCAATAATATTAGTTTTTTTATTTACGTGTAATTTTGATGATATATTATAATTACGTTGAAAGATCGCCCTGGAGACAAATTATCAATCAGAATCGGAACATCTAACCTTTCCATTTCCAACTCCTAACCCTTGTCCACTTCCTCCAACCTCGCGAAATTCCTAAATTGGAAATGGCTTCAGGTGATTGACTAGTTTGAATCGTGCTTTGTAAACAGTGACATTTTTTATTTGATCATTCAATCCGTGTATTGCATACATGTATACACGCAGCAACTAGTTTGGTAGTGGGATAAAATAATATCTTAAAAATTACTGTATTTTAATGCTTTTATATGTAAAAAATGGTGTCGAATAAATTAAATGGAATTATTGGAAGTAAACTTTTAATACTTGTGTTCCATTGGGTCAGAAGACATTACCGAATTATATTTCCTGATTCCTCTAGGCCTGTCTTTGTTACACAATGTATACATACCATTAACAACCTCAAGTATAATATTTTCTAAAATATGAATGTTCAATGTAATTTATATTCTTTTTACTACAATAAAAAAAGAATATCAAAGAGAAGGCGACTTGTGGTCGCATCAGTCTAGTCACTAGACTGATGCGACCACAAGACACTAGACTCTAGTGTAATGTGAATATCTCTGTATATGAAAGGCCTTAGTTAATTCTGTAAAGGAAAAAACGTCTGCTTCTTCCAAATGATGCATCTGAAGACAAAAATGGGAAAGGTCATATTATAATAACCACCTTAAGTCAAATTCAAATAAGAAAGTTTTAAAGAGTGAAATTAAGTACCGCTGAAATGGAGTGACTTTGAAAATATTTTGTAATTTGTAGCTCTAGTACTTACCTAACGCAACAGTCGTAGACAACCATCTATTTTATCACAAATTTATGGCCTAACAATCCAAAAAGTTTCTGAAATAAAAAAACATGCCGTGGAACGTTCTTAGTCTGTCTCCATGTTGTCTTTGTATAACTAACTTTAAATGAAGCTTGCTTTTCATCTGCGAAACGAAACGTCCTGTTTCCTGTAATTCTACATAATATCGCGTACACTGTTTCACACACGCAGTTAAATCAATTATTCCAAGCTTGTGATTCCACAAGCCCCATTCTTACATTCACTACAAGAAATTTGGAACAAACATAGAACACTGCCAAAACACCTATATAATTGGAGACCTTAACATAAATAAAATAAACCAAATGCATCCGCTAGTCAACGATTACCTAAATTTACTAACTTTATTAGGATATTTTCCAGGTGTCACCGCTCCTACAAGATAGCCAGACTCCAGCAATAGTAGTTGTATAGACCATGTGTTCGTTAAGAGTAAACTAGACAATAAATCCATCGTAAACCAATAAACAATTACAGACCACTATGCAATCATTACATACATCACCAAACAAATTCACAAACCACTCCAAAATACTCAACCCCAAGAAAAGATTTCTTGTGAAGTTCTCCTAAATCATGTCTCGAAAGAAAACTGGGATCTCATCTATTCTTGTACTGATACTACCTTCGCGTGTCAATTATTTATAAATACTTTACATAACCACTTGGCCAACGCAACAACATACACAATAAGTAAAAAAAAAACGATCGGACACAAAACTCAAACCATGGATCACTGCTGGTATTCTCCACTGTATTAGGAAGCGTGATAAGTTATATAACTTATGTAGAAAAATCCCAGTGATTATACTTCTCTCATATTATTACCTATTATTAAGATTAATATCGAAGATCAATCAATACATATAAATTCTGACCCTGATAGAATATCCGATCATTTCAATCATTTTTTCTCCAATATCGGGCCCAAATTAGCAAAACATATTTAAGACAGAAACAGCGTCTCAGAGAAATATCTTGCAAACAATATACCTTTCAGTACTCTGAGCTATAATCCGTTCCACTTCACTCCCACCAATGAACCAGAAATTATAGAACAAATAAAATTACTCAAAAATAGTAACTCCCCCGCAATAGATCACATCTCGAAAAAAATTATTAAACACAAAAAAACACCAAAAAATATATCACCTCCCCTCTTAAATACATATTCAACTTACGCTTTAAAACTGGCCTTTTTCCTAACTCACTAAAACAGGCCACAATAATCCCAATCTTCAAGGCAGGTGATAAATTATCTGTAAATAACTACCGACCGATATCTTTTCTAAGCACAATATCCAAAATTGTAGAAAAAGCTGTGAAAAATAGGCTCTGTAAGTTCCTCGAAGATAAAAAAAAATATTATCGGACAGTCAATATGGCTTTCGCAAAGGTAGGATCACTTAAGATGCAATTGCCGACCTTACAAAAATCGTTTTTTATAATCTTGACATTCGTCGTAAATCACTTGCTGTTTTTTTCGATCTCGCAAAAGCATTTGATACGGTCTCTCATCCCCTACTGCTAAAAAAACTACAGCAGATTGGAATAACAGGAGTAGCTAAAACCGAATAAACCGAATACATCTAATAAACCGAACACAACAAACTCTCATCCACTCTGATAAAATACATATAAGCAAAACATTATCTGTATCCTATGGTGTTCCTCAAAGTAGTATACTAGGACCAATTTTATTTCTTATGTACATTAACTCACTATGTACCATGAATATTGGAGGACAGATATTATCATTTGCCGACGACACTGTCTTAATATTCGAATATGAGACATGTTCTTGTTTAGCAGTAGGCTAATGATAATTGACATCACTGTCTTTAGAAAGACTACACACATATGGTGTCAACTCAGGCAAATAAAGTATGCTATGAAGATAAGGAATACATTTTAAATGCCATGTTAAACGAAGGTTAACCGATTTGAAATGATACCGGACCCAAGCCCTTAATTATGATTTCAACCTCTGCTCGATTTAACGTTTGTCCCCCTATCTCTAGCCGTGACAGGTTATTGGTGAACACTTTCCACAGTAAGGGCCGTCTGTTTCAACGCTAGCTATAGTAAAAGTAAATGCTAAAGTAAATGCTAAAGTTGAATTTCACCAAAATGCGTTTTTCAATCAATTTAACTCCTGGTTTTACGTCACTTTTAACTTTTGTTTTAACTTCCCGAAATCCGAGAGTTACTCGCGAGTTATTCGCGATTCTCGAGTTACTCTGCCATTTTGACATATTTGACAGTTCTATGCGTATATAAGGTTCTTCTGTTGAGTGTTGTTACGAAACGATTATTAATCATGATTAACATTATCGAAGATGACAGTAGTGAAGATGAATTCGTCATGCAATATGTTTTACAGCGAAAGCCAAAAACATTTCGACCCCGTGTTAATAATATGGTCGTTTGGGATGATTCCGAATTTTTGGCACGGTATCGCATGTCGAAAGAGCTTGCAACATTTGTGACGGATCAAATTGAGGGAGATATTACGAATACTGGAAGGTAAATTATATTTTTTCCGTGTAATATCGTATATATTATAACAGGTCGTCATTTATTTTTAAATACTCACAGAAATATTTTTCTAGGAACAAAGCTGTCCGCCCCATTGACCAAGTACTGATGACATTGCGATTTCTGTCCACTGGAAGTTTCCATATGAGCAATGGTGACTTATGCGGACTCCATAACTCAACCATCTCCAGAGTCGTGTGGCGGGTAATTAAAGCAATTGCTCGACTGAGGCCACAGTATATAAATATGCCAGTAAATGAGGCAGAGATGTCCGAGGTTGCATGTGCATTCTACACCATTGCAAAATTTCCCAGTGTGATAGGAGCCATCGATGGAACTCACATTCCTATCCAGTCTCCAGGAGGGGATGATGCTGAGGTGTTCCGCAACAGGAAATCAGTATTTTCATACAACGTGCAGGCTGTTGTGGACGCCAAACTAAAGTTTATGGACATAGTCGCACGCTGGCCGGGCTCTGCCCACGATAACACTATTTTTAACAATAGTGCTATCAAAGGGCGACTGATGGCCAAAGAATTTGGTGAACGTCACCTTTTAGGTGACAAGGGTTACGCAAACTGCGATTACCTGTTGACGCCACTTCGCCTCCCAGCGACCCCTGCAGAACTTCTTTACAATGAGAGCCATATAAGGACTCGAAACACAGTAGAGAGAGCGTTCGGGGTTTGGAAAAGGCGTTTTCCAGCTTTGTCGCTGAAACTGAGGATCAAAAAAGACAGAGTGCAGGACACAATTGTCGCAGCTGCTGTATTACACAACTTGTGCATACTTCATAAGGAGATGGAGCCCCCAGAAAATGGCCCAAATCCAGAAGAGCACCCTGACGAAGAAACGTTGGGCGGGCCTTCACTTAGTGGCGGTAGGAGAGGAGATAAGAGAAATAAATTAATTAATTGTTATTTTTCTACCCTTTGAGCAATTTATTATTTGTTGTGACTTTGTAAGAATTTTTTTTGTACATTTTGTTATTTATTCCCATAAAACAATGTACACCTAGCACAGAATTATTAAATGCTAAAGAACTATGAGCTAATGACATGGTCAGGTAATTAACATACCCCCGCTTGAGATAGAATTCGAGCTGATGTGTTAATAATTGTGTATATTGTATATGGCATAATACCCCCAAAACAAATCACTATAAATCTTATTAAGTATATTAAACCCTGTATATTAAAATCTTTTAATAAATATTTTATAATTGAAAAGAAACAATGTATGTAATAAAAATAAATCTTTTTTCATAAAGTTTGGTAATACAGAATAATAGCAATAATACAAAGGCAAAGAATACATATACAGATAACACAGGCAATAACATCATAGGCATTCACACACTCAGAGGCACTCAACATAATCAAAAACACAATATAATCTTACATGGCTGTATTGTGAATAGATGTCAGTACAAACAATCTTATTGAATATAGTAGGCATCTTATTGAATATAGTAGGTACAAGGTAATTGAAAGTATAAAACTTATTATTATATTAAACCCTGTATATAATGTTACTATATACATATTATAATTGAAAAGAAACAATGTAATAAAAGAATATCTTTTTTCATAAACTTTGGTATAAAACTTATTATTATATTAAACCGTGTCTATAATGTTTCAATATACATATTATAATTGAAAAGAAACTATGTAATAAATATACAACTTTTTTCAAAAAGTTTGGTTGGAATTATTAATCAAAGGAAACTAGCCCCTCCAATACTCTCAAGAAATTTTTCCTATAACTATAAATCGATCTTCATCATGTAAGTAAAAATTAAATTCTGAAATAAAAAATTCGAACACAATAACAAACAAGAAGTCAGAAGAAAGAAAAAGATAAAAAATGTAGAAGTCATGATCATTTTTTATCTTTTTCTTTCTTCAACAGTAACTCCGTCAACTCCTGTTGAGCTTTAGCAGCTAAGCACTCAGCTTCAGCAGCTAAGCACTCAGCAATGGCTTTCCGCAGGTGCCACTGGTGAAGCTCAGCTTCTCGTACTTCCTTTCTCTTCAGGACGTCCTGACTCTCATCGAAGTACTCCAACTTCCTCTTAGTCATAGCGCTGAGGTTGTTTCTCAACATGGCCGGAGTGACTGCCGACTTCTTCTTTGAACCTGCAAATTCCAAGTTTTTTAACGTTTTGTCTCTGCGGTTCAACGATTCCACTATATAAAACAATAATAATTCCAATATTCAAAATTGCATGGGGATGAAATAATAGTAGATATACTGTAACATATTAGAGAGTAAGCTCCACAAATAATCATTATAGTTCAGACCTGTTATTAGTGGAGTGGCCATCTTTCTTTTGATAACGGGCTTTTCAGCGCTCATTACGTCTTCCTCATCCTGATCAAAGCTCAAGTGTCCAGCTACAGATCCGCCTTCAGCTTCAGCTTCTTCCACTTCCACCAGCTCGATGGTGGTCGTAGGGTTGCTCAACGTACCGGGGTACCCTACACAATGTATTATGTGTACATATTGTTAAAATTATAGTGTTTCAACATAAACATAGTTTCATTTTGCACACTCGCATGTTCCATATTTGGTTTTGTTTATGTATAAATTATGATTGAGTTAAATATGTGTAAAATAATACCATCGCAATCCGAAGTACTGACTTCCCCCACCATGGACGTCTGCAATAAGCCCTTGAGCCCAGCGTGGTCTCGGAAACGTCCGATGGAGGGGGGCCACCACCTGTCTTTCTCTGCTCCTGCACAACATTGCTCCATTCCTAAAACAAACAAACAAACACATACCGTTTACTAATACATACGTTTACATGGAACATTTATGAAAAATAAGGAGAACGAAAAACAATACTTACAGTATTGGCCGTCCTCTTCAAATTTGCAAACTTGAATCTCAGTTGGCTTGCTGATCTTGGCACGGGGCCTGGCAAGTTGGAATTGAACTCTTCGGAGATCCGCTCCCACACCTGATTTTTTTGTTTATTGGTCCCTATATCCGTTTGTTTGTTAAACAAAACTGCCGAATACTTGGATACGAGTTCATTCAATCTTGAAACCTCTTTCTGCGAGAAATTAATAGACTTGCACCTGTAATAATAAAATGTAATAATATTATCATAGCGTATGTTAAAGTCATGTAATTTAAGGAAAAAACATAGTTGTACATTTTTACTTTTTAAAAGGGCCCACTATTCGAATTTCATCCAATTTCCGACATACTTTCCTTAAAATTTTGAAGTTTTTAAGCTCTTAAAAAAATATATGTTATTCTTTAAGATAGTATCTATTTGTTCCAAAAGCCGAAACGGTAATTATTTGAAATTCCCTCGATAGAAATAAATCGCAAAGTATGCTCCGAAAAATATTATTAACACGTTTATTTCTGTTATTTTACAAGTTATATGTATGAAAAAAATCACAATGCTTCTTTTAATGCTACTCAATAGACCCCATAAGTAATTTTTGCTATTTTTGAAATACGCCGTGATTTATTAAACATTTTCACAACTGTCGCTTACGCCTATTGCTTTTAAATCATATTTATTATAGCGCGCTCGCTCCGACTTGCAGATTAAACTATCTTTCTTTGAGAAGTTCATTCGCCAACTCGAGGGCTTTGGGGGCAGACGTGTCGTTCATCGTTCTATGATCTACAGACGTGCGATTACGTGCAAATATTTGAATTTATAAAGATAATTTTTACGCGTGTAAAGTTTATGAGTTAATAAATATTGTTTTTTCAAAGATGGGAAATACACGAAAGATATCCCGTATTTCAAAGAAAAAATGTTATCTCATAAAATTATATCCTATCTAATAGGTGAGAAGAAAAAAATACAATTTTTGATTTATAAGCTTATATTTATTATAAACGATAATTTACTATAAAAATTAATAATTCATATTTTTATTTATGTATTGTGTAGTAAAAAGTTATTATTTTTTTTTCAGAATAGGTACTTTGGGAAATAAAACTAATTCCAATGCATTAGAAATTACGGGGTAAATTTTTATTAATTTAATTTTCTTGTTGTCTTGTCTCTTTTCTTGTTCCTATACGATCGTGATTTATTTGCGAATTAACTTTCTACGTACACAAATACACACGTCACTTTACATCTGCTCCTTAGAGTAATATTACTCTAAGATCTGCTCTAATGATTCACAATGCAACGATGTCCGAAATATAATATAATATGTAATAATAATATGGGCCACCTGTTTCAAATAACAATACTCGAACTTGGAATCCAGAAAAATAATGAACGGGCCAGCGAAAAAAGCTATCGAAAGTTCTGAAACTGTGGGGAATATAATTAAATAAAATAAAATACTTTTTTGTTTTAAAACCACGATATTTATTAATTTAAGAACCGACCGGTTTCGCTTTACTTAAGCATCATCAGGGTACAAATTAATACTAAACAAAAAGTACATAATGTGTGCATATATATAACAAAATATAGAGGGAGACAACATGATACAAATATAAGCAACACAAAGACGGTCATAAAATACATTAACATAAGTGCACAAGTAATGGAAAAACCGCTAGATAATTATGTAGACTAATGGGTTATACGAATAAATCGGGAGAAACAAAACATCAACTGGCAAGGTGGTAAGGAGGTAAGGAGAACTGGGAATTTTTTATGGGTTTATTGGAAACAGACTTAATATTGGACTACTTGATATGTCTAATTGATTATTAAGTATCTGACTTTTGGTTTTTACAGCTTTTTTAATTTCTAGTGCCTCTAAATTGTTTAGTCTGTTACCATGCCCGTTTTTATGTAAGATGTTAGCACCGGTTCTATGACAGAATGTATGATCTTTATCGATCAAATGATTTGCAAATTCGGAAAAACCGTTATTATTGAGGTTTTATTGATGTTTTGTTTTTCCCGATTTATTCGTATAACCCATTAGTCTACATAATTATCTAGCGGTTTTCCATTACTTGTACACTTATGTTAATGTATTTTATGACCGTCTTTGTGTTGCTTATATTTGTATCATGTTGTCTCCCTCTATAATATATTTGTATCATGTTGTCTCCCTCTATATTTTGTTATATATATGCACACATTATGTACTTCTTGTTTAGTATTAATTTGTACCCTGATGATGCTTAAGTAAAGCGAAACCGGTCGGTTCTTAAATTAATAAATATCGTGGTTTTAAAACAAAAAAGTATTTTATTTTATTAAATATGTCAAACCACAAAGTGATTGCTTTCTACAATAATATAATTTAGTTCAGTGATGTTATTTTTTATGTCGGAAGGAGGCCCTGAAGAAAATAATTTCTCTCAGAGCCTGTGTCATCTTTGAGAATGCTGTATAGAGGGTCTTTTTTGAGGAGGAGGGAGTGAACCTGTCCTGAATGTCAACTGTACAATTTCTTCCCAGAATTAACTTTATTGTACGTTTTTTGACTAACCGTACCTTGGTGTTCTATTTTCAATAAACTCTTTAATTATGTTTCAGATGTGAAATCTATACTCTGCTACAGAATGTTTTGCCCAAGTCTTGTAAAGATGCAAAGGCACGGACGTAACAATAAAATCATTTGAGCCCTTTACTGTTATTTAAAAGGTCACTTGAAGTGCAGTTATAATCAATGATTTTATTTTTTTTCTAGCTTCCACGAATAATTTGAAAAGGCATTATCTAAGGATTATACTCTTAAGGAGAATATAGAAAATGTAGAAAGGTGAAACGGATTTAAGATTTTCGATGAAATTATTGTGTTGTGAAATATTTATTTTGTTATTTATTACTTTATTT
The DNA here is from genome assembly GCA_026573805.1 of Hesperophylax magnus. Taxonomy (NCBI): domain Eukaryota; kingdom Metazoa; phylum Arthropoda; class Insecta; order Trichoptera; family Limnephilidae; genus Hesperophylax; species Hesperophylax magnus. Next base: position 215,794 of record JAIUSX010000317.1, on the reverse strand, counting down.
TTTTTTACAGTTTTACCGTACGCGGCCTTGTTGTAGAGTGGTATATCTAACTGTCATGGAAAGTTTTTTTCTGAGCTTTAAGAGAAAGGTTTCTTAAAGATACTGGAGTTATTCTAGGGCTATGTTAGATTTTTAACATCGATCACCGTAATGCTTGCCTTCCTGAATAAATCTAATTTTATTTAATCATTTACGGCCAAGATGTTTTTGACAATGGTGTGTTTTTATCTTTCTGTATTCCAATCATTTAGCTTGGCTTCTAGGGTTGTGCCCCAGTATTGCTTTTTGGAGACTGTAAACGGATCTCTCGGCATTTAATGAAACTGCAGCAGAACAAAGGCTGTTGCTATATTGACGTTCATGGTATGTTTTGCTCAGATTGACGATAAGGTTTCCAGATCCGCATTTCGCTCGAAGCATGTTTAGGGCAATAAGTTCATAGTTTAGGGTTCTTTCACCGTATTTATGGGAACATTTCAGAACCACCAATCTTTCATTTTGAGTGAATCTTGTGTTTGTGATTAAATTATATTTGACAATTTAAACAAATAATATTTAGAGAAGTTAAAAATAAAATTGAAAGTTCACTGAAAGCTTAAACTATTAAAAGTAGTAATTTCATAAAAATGTAAATAAATAGAGCCCCTTTCACATTTTAGAATGTAATTTTATGTTGCTTACATGTTTTATTACTCTTTATAATTATTGAATTGTTTAAATGAATAAATAAATAATTACAAAAAAGTCTTCTGATTTGTAAGTCCTCAGGAAGCACTAAGGATCTTTCTATCTATCTTTATAATATAATAAATTTGATGAGCATAAAAATGTAAACGTGTATATAATTTATATAAATGTACAAAAGTAGATATTACACTTGTATAAATATTATATTGCGCATATTATACAAGATGTCGGGGGTAAAGTGCACAAACTTCGGGAGGTGATTCTAATTGATAGTACAAGTAAAAAAGAAAAAAAAACTTTTTTTGGAATTCCAACGTTTTAAGATAGTTTTCGAGTAAAAAAGTTTAAAACCTTATTGATGTAAAAATATATTTATTGATTTTATAAAAGTTATAAATTACTTTTATAAAAGTGAGAATAGTATTTTAGTAAAGTAAAGTAATTTTTATACCTATACAAATAACTTTCGTAAATGTTTTTTGTAAAATTAAAAAAAAAATTTTAATTAAATCCGTAATAAAACCCATATTTTGAGAACCATCTTCATATCGACTTCGTTCTCATTTGGTCGGTGCATTATTACTCTAAGGTCGGTGCTAACTAAAAATGGTTCTGTTTTTCTAAAATTGCAATAGATGTCGGTAATTTAATTTCATAATCCCCAAAATTATTCCTAATACGAATTCAGACACCTCTGTCGGATTCTTTTAACACTAAATTTTGTAGGTGTTGCCCAAATCTAAATTCTTTACGCGGAAAGCGGGCCCTTAATAAACCCCTCCATTTTAGTGCAAGGTTATAACGACGCACAACAAACTTCTGTATTTTGACAGTCACTTAACCAGAGATCATATTTAATCTTCGGTGTGGCCGTACCAAAAAATTATGCAGTGCGTTTTTCCACGTAATTTCGAGGAATATTCTGCTTTTTAGACTGGCCACACTAGTAACTGTTACTTTTGCATAAAGGCACTTGAAACAGCGCGCGGTCCGATTTAACATCCGTGTTACTTTAAGACCGATTGTAGACATGACAAAATCAACTATTTTCGACACACACGAACTCTGTTGTTCATTTCCAAAACAATATTTTTTCTAACTAGAATTTATTTTAAAAACGTTTGCCTGAAAACAGTAAGATGGCGGTAATGTAAATCTTCGTTATAAAAGTTATGAATTTCAGTTACCAGATGGCACTATTTTTTTTGTATTATTTATTTAATTAGTTTATACTACGTTAGAATTTAAACGAATATATAGGTACAAGGTAACATTTAATTTAATTGTATGTATTTTAATATTTTTACAGAAAGCCTGACATTTCATTTTATATTATTATTATTTCTTCATATATCTTTAGTCCTGATTTTCCATATTATGACAAGTATGATGATGTATGTGCCAATTTCTTAATTATGTATATCTCTATTAAAAACATTTTGGCATTTGGTTTTACATAGTATTTTTATAGTGAATAGCTCACAAGAGTCCCAACTGCTCCGGTCTGGAGCCAGTGAGACTATGGCATCCCCAATTGGGGTATGTTGTTTGGCTGAAGGTAAGTGGGTAAGGGAAGGAGATGGGGAAGAGGAAGGTGGGGAAGTACCTGGCCATTTAGATCTAGTCACTAAACACGGCTAAAGCCATTTGGAGAAACGTTTCAATTCTGAATGGTGGTCTTACACCAAGGCGATACTGGGAGTATCTTCTACTCTGGAACGTGCCGCATATATAGTATTTATTATTTTAATTAATCAATTGTGAAATAACACAAATCAATCAAATAAAATTTATTTGCGTACACAGGGTTCGAACCCGCGACCTTCGGAATGGGAGTCCAAAGCCTTACCACCCGGACTACGCCGGCCGGCATTGTAAAAAATATACCTACATCTGGTCAAAAAACAGAGAACCTGTGTTCGTTCTACCTCGGTCAACAAAACCGTTATAAATAACATTATTGTTTTCTAAGGCCCACAGAAATAAAAAAAACATTGCGGCTCCGACCGAATGTTTCAGTTTGTAGTATGTAGACCTCAGAACAGGTATAAAACTTATTGAGGACTATGGAAATGGAACAAAAAAAATACAAATATATTATTATACAAATATATATTAATATGTTATTTCTTCAGGGATGCCCCTGAGCACGACCCTGAGAGGTTTGACCTCGTTGAGTTTGAAGGAGTGGAAGTCTATATTTTTTTCTGTTAGAGTTTTAGTGATACGGTGGTGATCGCGAGGGGTTTTCGGGTGAATGTTGAGGGTTTTTGATAGATTCTTGGCGTAAAAGTCTATACCCTTGTCGGAGAGGGACTTCTCCAGGGCTGCCCAACCGGTTTTCGAGTGGAGCACCACTGGAGGGATTCTAGAGTTTGTGACTACTACTTGAGGGGTAGATTGAGGAATGGGAGAACTCGGGGGAGGGGTGGCGGGTGGGGGGGGTGGTGAAATGGTAGTCGGATGGATGGAAGGCATGTCTTGGACGGCCTCAACGGTGGTTGGTAAGAGCTGTTGTTTTTTTTTTGATGGGGAGGACGGCTCGATGTTGGTGGGGGAGGTTGTGGGAGATTTCCTATCTCTGTTTCTTTTACGGGAGAGTTTGACCGTCTCCCATGGCATGTCCTCGGTACCAAAGGATGAGTCCGATTCCGAATACTCTGATGCCGATTCGTCAGCATCAGAGCATTCGCTGGCATTAGAAGAGAATGAGGTGGGGCGCTTGCGGTTGCTAACATTTGGGGATGCTGGATAGTGGCCGGAGGAGGTAGCAATTGGGTGAGGAGGGGGGATGATGGAATTAGTTGGGGTAATATTCCCTGCGTTTGGGGAAGAGTTGGATGGTGAGCGTGCCAGCTCATATTGCCGATGTGTTAGGTTAAATACATGGATTTTTTCCTCTAAAATCCGTCACTGAGCATTATTTTTTTTACAAAACATATTTATGTTGAAACTTGAAAACCAATACCCATATACCCAGATGAGGTTTGTTTGAGTTGCCTTTATGAGCGTTGACTCACACGTGCACCATAATTACGTGGCACTAGTAATTACGCTTGCTCGCTTCAAAATACTCTAACCACAACATATGGCAGTCAGGTTATTTGTGTTTGGTCTTTTCATTCATGTTTTTTGAGAATAATTTACAAAAACAATAATAAATCGATATAGGACCGCTGACCTTCTGTCTCTTGAAACGAACATGCACATAAGTATTATATTTGCGGCATTTTTCAGAGCATTAGATACTGTCAGTATCGCCCTGATGAAAGACCAAAAATCATTATTTAAATTTAGACCGCAGAACGGGTATTATTTATTGAATAAGTGAATCTACCTGGCTATTCAGATTTGGTCACCAAACACGGCTAAAGCCATTTCAAGCAACGTTTCAATTCTGAATGGTGGTCTTACACCAGGCGATACTGAGAGTATCTTTCACTATGGAACGTACCGCGAATATACCATACGTATATTAATTCATTAATTGTGAATAACACAAATTAACCAAATAAAATTTACTTGCCCACTTCGGGATTCGATCCCGCAAACTTCGAGTCGAGAGTTTTACAGTATAATATACAGAATAGCATAACTCATGCTAACACAAACTCGATACTCAAGTCGGGCCATGTCAAGAGTCAGAATAATAGAAGAGTATGTATGAGACGATGTATGAATGTGAATGAGGCAAGGAGTGTGTGCCAAGACCGAGTTGTTTGGCGGTCCGTCCTCTCTGCCTACCCCTGCGGGGAAACGGCGTGATGGTTAGTTAGTTAGTAGTAACACAAACTCACACACCTAATAGGTTAGATTTTTTTTTCTCTTTTTCTTTTTGTACTTATTTAGTACTTTGATATAAAAAAAACAAATTCCTGTAATATCGAAAAATCTGTTTTTGAAAAAATAATAAAATACACAGATTTAGGAAATGAGTTCAAAAGAATTTGACATTCTCAGACTATAAAAATATTACCATTTGTAATTTCGGCTACTGGCATTATACCTAGCTCTCTTATAAAAAATTTAGGCGTATTAGATCTATCAAAAAATTTATATATATAAATGTAAAAGTCAGTCATTTTAAATACATGTAGGATTACAAAATATTATCATATTATTAATATTTAATTTTTAAAAATATGGTATAATTTCATATAATTTAATAATAATAATATTTTAATATATTTTAATTATAATATATATTTATATAATTGTTAAAATATATATTTTAACAATTATCATATAATTTAATAGATAATTGTTAAAATATATATTTTAACAATTATTTAATAACTTAATAATATAATCGGTTTGAAAAATAAACAATAACCAAGACTCCGACCATGATAGCGCCATCTGTTGGGATATTTAAAAGAAGCTTTTAGTTCGATGTTCTACCGTATTAAAATTTTCAAATAGGCGCCACTAGACGGCCTACTTTAAAAGTAATTTAAAAATCTAAGTTTTCTTTCTTAAATTATAGTATAAAAAATATTAAATTAACTTTAAAAAATGGAAAAATATAATACCAATAATTTATCGTTTAGTTTTGTTAAATAAACGTATCCAAAGTTTAATAATCTGCATTTTAAAAACAAGAACAATTAGTGTTTATGAAAAAATTAAACTACGAACCTATTTTATTTATTTTTTAGTTTTTTTTTTCGTACGTTTAAAGAAAACCCCTTCAGGTATTTTTTGACGATATTAAGCCTTTAATAGTATTTTTTAAAACGCACGTATTACGGTCTGAAAAAGGTCATATTTTCGATTTGATTTTGATAATTACTAAGCCTATGTTAATTTAAAAAATGTATAAAAAAATGTTTACTTGTTGAAAACACTATCATTATCGATTTGCTTAATAATATTATCATTATTTTAAATTAATAAACAACTACACTCGGCCTTAACTGACAGTTACATTTTTAACTTAGCTCACGATTTAGCATTCTGTTGAAACAGACGGCCCTTACTGAGTCATAAATAAACCAATCACCAGATTGATAACTTCGGCCTATAGTAGGGAAAAAATTTGTCCACCGATGACGTCATTACGAGATTTGAGTCATAAACAAACCACTCAGCAATGTAGAGGAGACAATAAAAAAAAGCGCGGCCATAGACAATATGATCTTCCCTACCTAGGGAAGATCATATCGTGCCATTAATCAGCCTAAAATGTTATTTTAAAAATAAATGTTCATCAAAAAACCAAAAAAGTATCGGAGTATCCGCTTAAAAACGTCAACACAAACTGTAGACATGGTAAAAATCTATGTTTGTGACGTCAGCAATGCTTTTTCTTTGTTTCTCGCTCACTTTACCATAAGACTCGTGTGCCAGAAAGAGAGAGTTCGCAAACCGTGTAATGCGTGTTTTTGCCGCTAGGTGGCCGACTCATGCTTCCCGCCATTTCACTTCCTCGAAAAAACTGTAAGCAAAGTTTGACGGACGCCATTGTTTGTCATCATAACATTGTCAAACATTTTTAAATATCTGGTTGTGTGAAACAGTTGATTCATGTGTGAAAATGCCTACCGATAAAGTCTTTAAAACGTATTGTGTGAAAGGATGTACGGACAGAGACTATTCGACACAAGTTTCCAACATTATCCTCTGAGAGTCCATTTCGAGAATGGTGTTAGAGATTGTGAAAATTTGAATACATAAATGTTCATATGTATTATTTTCATTTAATTTTTCAAAGAAAACTTCTTCTAACTGCTTTTCACCTTGTGATGGCATTATTTATTTTTTATTCACTTCATCAGGAGCACAAGTATACTTGTGCTCCTGATGAAGTGAACTTGGTTCATGAAACATGTTGAGATTTTGTATCGAAATAAAGTGATGTAAACAAAGTTATTTGTGTTTTAATAAAAATATTATTTTCATATGTAATTATTATATGCATTAGTTTGTGGTTGTCATTTTAATATCAGCAGCAAGTACAATCGCACCGGAGCATTAAAGAAGGACGCATCGCCTACCCTCAATCTTCCCGGCATTCAAAAATATGTTGATTTACCAAGAGAACTTCAGACACATGGTGGACCAAAATACAGGTTCGAATCTATTTTTAATCTCGTTTTAAGCGTTTCATCCATAACTAATCCCTCGGGCAATTTTGGGAGATATTAGATACAGACAAATATTTTATGTTGGTTAATCTTAACCTCTCAATTCGCAATGTATTGGCTCAAGAGAACCGTCAAAATACAGATTCGGTGGAAAATATTTTCGAATTACGTTTTGTTTCAGATAAAATCGCTTTTTGAGTCTGAAGAATATTTCAGAAAATTGCCCAAGGAGTTTTTAACTTAACTTCACATGTAATTATAATTTATTTTCGTGTTTAGATAGTATCCGTGTTCCAACAGGATCATACAGAACGTATTGTGATGCCCTCCAAGATCATGACTACACCCTAAAAGGTATTCTATAATGCATCAGCCTATAATAATAATAATATGTTTTGTTAATTCGGTTAATGTAATAATTATATTTATTTCAGAGCGTAACATCTCAACCAGCAGCGTACACGTTGCTGCACAGCAGATGCTAGTAGAAAATGAAGGTACATATCTGTTTTATATTACTTAAAGGGGAATAGTTTTGTTTCTCTAATATGTAAATCTTTACTTCAATTTCTCAAGAACTATGATATATTTTTTTCAGAAATAAGTGCAGGACCCAGTCATGTCTTCTCTACAACCAGCAGCGTTGCTCTTGCTGCACAGGGGATGACAAAACATAGATGTAAAATATCTTGCATAGGTGACCCAGAGGTGATATGATCCAATAAATTCATCAATCCTAGCAATATCGTAGTACTGCCATGCTTCTCATCAAATCAGGTCTATTGTATGGTTGTGGTCTATCCTCGCCAATTCATTTTCTATTGACATCTCTATTTGAGTAGTAAAAATAAATATACAAGTCAAATATTGTTATCGTTTGTAATTTTAAGCCAGATATTCTCTGATGCGGCGTTTACTTTGACGTTTACGTTTACTTTGGCCGTATTAGTCTGCAGTCTATTTTCAGTCACCGACTAGTTTTAATAAAAAATAGTCAAATTAGTTTATTTTATATGTCTAGTTTATAAATAGTTCTACTTTTTTATCACATACTTGACATCATAATGAATATTTTCTCAACACCTTCTTATTTATTTTTATTAAAAATTTAACACTAACCTATTGTTAAATTTCCTTTACTGTTTACACTATTACATTCTTTATGTTGTTTAATATTCCTAAGTTAAAAATATCTATAAGGCATATAAAGTTTTTAAAATTAAAAAGTATCAAAAAAGTATTTACTTACTATTTATATATGAAAGGTATAAATATTATGTAATAAGATAAGTAGAAGGGAAACAAAAATAGTAATAATGTAATTAGACGCTAATACAGCTAAAACAGTAGGTTGAATCGTTGACTGCCTTATTGACAATATTTTTTTCAATAGCTGTTGGATTTTGAAATAAAATAACTATCGTTTCCAATACTATATATATATACTATATATTGATACAGTAATTTCTTCTAAATTCACCTTCTAAATGTGTTTTGTGCTTGTATTATTGTATTTCATGTTTATATTTAAAAAATAAAATTATTGTACATGTAATTATGAGTTTGTTTTTCAGCTTCCTTCTGATAAAACGCTATCCTGAGAAAATGAGCTGTAAAGAAAGATACTTTAAAGCTCATTTCTTTCTTAGGACAGGACTTTGTCAGATGGGACCTTGTGGTCTTGGGTGACATTTTACTTATGTTTTAGGCTAATGAATTGGGTTTTCGGTTGGTTCCGAAGCAGAATTATATTGTCTATGTTTGCGCCTTTTCTTAATTTTTCCTCTATCTTTTATCGATGGTGTGGTGTGACGTCAGCGATACGTGGTGTCTACAAATATGCCAGATTTAAGGTTAAAACTTGACCAAACCAAACGTATGGAAATAGGGCGGAGTTATCAATCTATAGATAGTTGATTTGTGGTTATACCCCCCTGAACTGAGCCCAGAGGAACTAACTTGCCCAGTAAGATCGATATAAGAAAAGCAAACAGAATCCATCGCAACCAATAAAAATACTTCATCACAAAAAACCACCATGTTATCTAGCCGCTCGTAACGGAAACGCTTCATCTCTGGATAAGAGTTCATTCGGGCGTATATCTCCCATCTGACCTTGTAACCCTGATGGGAGGAGTTATTCCCAACCCCAATTCTTTAAGACAAAGCTATTGTGGCTGAAAGCTCAGATCTCATTGGCTCAGAGCAAAAATTGTGGTTTGATCTCTCGCTCTAGAGATGGTAGACCATAGCGACTTGTGTAACAGAAAGAGAAGCTAAGCATGGGTTATGCTCCGATAAAAATTAACAGTAATTTCCAAGACGCCATTTCGAAGGTTGAAGTCAGTTGAAGTTTTTAGCGTAAATATTTTGAATTTTCTTTCACCCATCTAAAAATAATGTTGCTTGCTAGAATTCTCCAAGGTGATAAATAATGCCGTGCTGTGTTAAAGGTTGCTCAGACGGATTCGATAATCCGGTGCTAGCAAGAAGCAGCAAGAAATACGTTTGTTTGTGGGTGTCATTTCGCGATAGAAGGCAAAAATACGATACTTTTGGGATTAAAAAAGAATGCGTTATCAACGCTTAATCTAACAGTCATCATAAAATATCCGGTCTATCTCCACCAATTGAAAGAAGGACCCGATCCCGTTGTTAAATACAGGTACTAACCTCTCGTTCTTTGATACAATGTTTCTAATTCCTGAATGTACTTCATTGGCTTATAATTTAATTAATTTTATTTTTCAGACCTATTTGTATTCCGACGCGATCCTACGATACCACGTATTAGGATGCTAAAATAGCAATTTTAGCAAAACAAAGCCACGATTACATAAAAAAGGTCATTTAAACCTCTCCAGAATTGCATCATGTAAGTACCTTATTCAGATTTAACCAGCATTTTCCATGATGTTTGCTGACGACAAAGCTGTGGAAATTATATGAAACCCTTGCAGGAGAATTTGAATAACTTCTAGTGCTGTGGCAATAATAATTAACACTTTTTTGTTATTCCTTAACTAATATTTATAAGATGTAAGTCACCTACAGTACGCTTCAACAGTGTGGAATCCTCATTTGAAGGAATATTCTGAAGGTATGCACCTAATTTATATTACAGTGAAACTCGCTCAAGAAGTTTTGTTTTCGGTCCCTACAAATTCTGCAGAAACTGCATAAAACACGATTTTTTCCCATAAGAAAGTTCAAAAGTTCGACAGTGAATTAATCCATCACCATAAATGTCCCATTTTTCTTAAAATATTTTTAATCAATTTTATCCATGAAATTTATTAAATATGTGTACAATACTAGAATAGTGTAATCATTGGTATCAAATTTTGTCTTTTTCTAGGTAAGACGAAGGTCATTTTGAGCTGCATTGGTCCGACGGCAGCCCTTTCTCCCAGGAAACAGAAGACGCACTTGGAGATTTTGGGGACCAGATGGCAGCTGCGATGTGTATAACATTTGTATATATATATATATAACTTACTTTTCTGTAGGCCTTTTTAAGGTATTCAATGCCTTAGTACATTATTTTGATATCCTCATAAGGTCTCGCCAGTGTTAGCAATGTAAGCGGCCAAAAAATATTTATATCGACTTTTTCTCTGCTTTTTATCAATATGTGTCAATGCATGTGTTTTTTATCCAAACCTTCAGGAAGAAATTCTTTAAATGATGGTGAAAACCTTATGGAAATTAGTCGCATAGTTAAGAAGAACTAAGCTCACAAACAGACAGACGTGAATGTCACTTTTATAGATAATGGATTCCACCACGAATTGTCAGATAACTTCTATTTTATAATATCTTTTGTTATTTTACAAGCTATATTTGTTTTCAAGCTTTTATTTTTATTTTTTTATTTTATTTTATTTTATTTTATTTTATTTTTTTTTTTTTGAAAGAAAGACAAACATTCCCGGGTTACGAATAACAAGACAATATTTAAAAATCTCCTACTACCACCACACTAAGCGGAAAATGTTGCTTGTGTTGTGATGGAGGACTTAGCCAGCCGAGGAATTGAACACGCTACGCCTGGGTGGGACCCAAGCGCGATGTCAACTCGGCCACCGACCGGTCAAAGTATTATGTACACGATTTTTATTTCTTATTGTGACCTATAGTTTCAAAGTGTGACATCTCCATTTTTACAGTTTTGAGATAATCATGAAAACATATTTAACTATTAATATTGACGATGTTTAACTATTTTTCAACGTATTTCCAATAAACATAGTGAAATATTTAATTTTATGAAGTAAGTTCTTTTGTATAATGCTTATTTTCATTTTTATTTAACTTTTTAGTTTGGATGTGTCACATTTTGAAAATAATGTATGGATTTGTCAAACTTTGAAACTCATGATACTGGATTTGTCATACTCTGCAGCCAACTTATGTAGGTCCGCCATTTTTTTGAAGCCATGGGTGTACGTAACAAACTAGCAAAATTATACATATTTTTGTTAAAATAAGTACTTTATTTTCATGAGGTAAACAAAAAATATTCATTTTATTTAAAAAAAAAAGTACAAACACCATTCTCGAAAGAGTGTCAGTACAATCACAAGTTTATTATCTTAATTTTCAATAAACAATTTAAAAATTAAAAAATTCCAATGAAAGCAATGACAGTTTTAAAAATACACTATTATTCAAATGATAAACAAGAAATTAAAAAAGACTCGTAAATTGGCAATTGGTGCTTGTACAAAGGATACGTATTTAATTACAAATCATATTATAAGGTCATTAATTTCCACGATAGGTTCACAATCTTCTTCGCTAACTTCCACATTTTCAATATTCTCGGATTCTCTCTGATTTTCTTCATACCTTTCGATAACATTTTTATAATATTGTAAGCAACCAAGAGCTCTCCAGTTGTTGCCATAATGTTTTTTTAAAAGATAATCAACATCCTTAATTTTAGCCATTTTTACATTTGTTCCACAAATTAACTCTTTGGGGTTAATTTGTAATTGTCCTGATAAATTTTGTTAGACAACAAATAAAATTTCTTGTGAAATTGTTGTATGTCTACCATTGTCAATGACATGCATTGAAATGCCTTTGAATTGTGTTGGCATTTTGGCGCAAACGGCAATGTTGATGCAGAATATCTCGAACAAAAAGAAAGGGGATATTTTAATTTTACATGAAAAATAAATTTATATTTAATAATTATTTATACCCATACATATTTACTAGAGAGGTATCTAAAATACCTACATTTCACTTATCAATCTGAGTTGCCAATGAAATAGTTGATTAAAGTGAAATTGATGTTTCTAGAGACAGGTATAAAATACATAAAAAAATTCGTGTGTGAAAAATAAAATTAACTCCCGCACGCCCTTTGCAAAACTGCATGAACCATGAGTGATCTTGACAGTTGAGAACAAAACTTACCTTTTTTTCACTTCCTGGATCTTTTCCACTTTTCTGGCTGTTTTTTTCTATTCCTTGCTTTCTCTGGAACAACACGTTCCATTGTTTTTTATCTTAAAACTTTTTAAAACTTACTAAAATACCGAAAAACTGTCAACCGACACTCACAGCTGGACACACAAGACAGAAATGGCAGTTAAATCCCTCAATCACGATACAAGATGGCGACTCCCTATTGGTTGAAGTGGATCTGTCATTATTTGAAACTAATAAGCGAGGGATATGTCATTTTTTGATAATAACATCAATTTTTAACTCAAATTATGTAGAAATTTGAAAGGATATGTCATAAACTGTGGCAAAAGCTATAATCAACAATAAAATGGCTACAAAACTGCATCATTATCTCATTTTAGCCAAAAATGGAGATGTCACACTTTGATACTATAGGTCACATATTTTGGTTTGTGTATTTTGATTTAAATTATACCATGTAAAAGTCAAAAGGCGTTACTATTGTTGTTCGTTTAGTAAGGGCTGGCCCTGAGCCAAATGGCGCATGGCGCAAGTAAAATTTTCCTTGTCAAAACCAGTAGATGCCTAGGCCTTAGGTAGTAGATAGGCGATCACTAGTCAATTATATTTTGATGATTTGTATGTATGCCTAGCGCGGTTTTAATGAAAGATAATCTTACGTTAGTTTAGGTATTATAGCCCTTGGAAATTCAGCGCCCGAAGCGGACTGCTCCAATTGCGCCCGCACAGGGTCGGCCCTGCCTCTAATTCTTTTTTTTATTACTTGACATAATGAATATCTTTCAACACGTTGAATATGTATTTTGTGTATATTTATTATTATTATTAATTTTAAAAAAAACATGACATATTATATATTACAGTGATCTTTGGTTGTCCAACTAGGAGATTAACTGTTTAAGGACAGTCAGAAATAGGCATATTTATTAAAAGCGATTCATGTTTAGTCTAGTGTATTGACTTTTACTTAGTTATTGCACTTTATAAATAATATGAAAAGTTTTCGTGGTTGATATAAGAAGTTGCTAACTTGTATTTTAAATAATATAAACGTAGAGAATAGACTAAAAGAATATTCAAATAAGATAATACAAAAATAGCAATATAGTAAAAAATAATTGACATATGAGTTTATAAAATTGAAATTTTACTTTTTATTTAGATGAAATTAATATTTTATTATATTCTTGTATTTTTGTGCAAGGTCAAATTAAATCCCATTAAGTTGTTGCAGTAAGACAAAAATCCTGGGTTCGATTCCTAGTTGAGACAGTTACTTTATATTTTTCTGTGTCTTGTTCTGTTTCATGTTTTGTTTAGATGTATTAGTATTATCTTCTACTTCAATGATAAATCAATGCTCAATACATCGGATTTACTGACCCTGTTTTGTATTACTGTCCATTGTCTTTTTGAAAATAAAAAATATTTTGAGGTGTGCATAGCTGTAGGTTTTTTATTTTCTTTTTCCTGCATTCCAATATTTTTATTGTAAAAATATAATTTTTTTGGGCCATTGAATGAACGATGTTCGCTGGGTGCAGTTATATTGTCTATGGTTACTCTTTTTTTGAATGGCCTTGAGATATGAATGGTTTGCTTATGGTCTAGGAAATATTCACCATTCTGGACCGTACGACCGTTTTATCTGTGGTTAAGATGGTGACAAAATGGAGACATACAAAAAGCCCGAAGAAATCGATCTAGAGAGTGGTTTATTTATGATCGTATCAATCTCACGACGTTCACCCATTTCTTTTGACATATTCTTTACTTTTTCTGTTTATAAAGGTATAAATACGTTATTTGATGAAGTATAAAGTATTAAATTCAATTGCATTAGGTGCCGTTTAGTAATACAATATTCTCTTGGATTACATTTTTAAACGAATTTATAAAATTCGCTTTCATCGAGGTAAGCTGAACATACTATCCGATAATATCCTGGAAATAATTGTATTTCAATTGGTTGTCCGCTAACTAACATTAATTAAACAAAATATTTGGTGTTTTGTGTTAATATTACATTCAGTTAAATATTCCTAGTATGTGTTTAAAACGTATTTCAAATTTTGTATTAGAAAGTAGGTTGATATGAACAATTTGTTGCAATTATTTATGTTTTTACCCTGAAGTATTTATAAACCCGTGCTTTCGTATTGTGTTTGTGTATTTTCAATAGAGTGCAATACCACTTTAAATATTTTAGGGACAAAAATGTATCGCTATTTAAAAACAGTTCGTTTTGTTTGTTAGTCCTCTTTCGGCTGCCTGAAATGTTTCAGGAAAATTGATGTATTGATCTGTTGAAAAAGTATGGTTTTTGTAGTTTTTCAAATTTGTGGTTATTTTCCTACCAAGTGTAAAATAACAACAAAACAAAATACTCTGCAATGAAAGCTATACAAATTAGGAATAGTTCAATGTAAATTAAATCGAAGCAGTGCTATAATAGGGCAGTTTTTTTGATTAGATTTGTTGTTCTGCTTGCCGATATATATTCTACTGAGTCCTGTGTATACTTAGTGATTTTGCGACAAATATGTCCGCAACATCCTTATAATCACTAGGCAAATTCTATGTACGGCGAACGGAAGTATATATTTGTGATTCTGTTATAGAATTATCAATACTATCTTGCAATGAGTTTGAAATATGAGATAATTAGGTCCAAATGGTCGAGTAGTTTCAATGACCTTTTTCCAGGGAAGACAAAGATCCTGGGTTCAATTCCCACTTAAGACCGTTATCTTTTTTTTCGCGTCTTCTTCTGTTTCATGTTTTGTTTAGATTTATTTGTATGATTTTTTTCTTCAATGTTCTTTCATTCTAGGTTAGCTAAATATCTGTTGAAAATAATGGAAGTACCTCCTATCAAATGTGAACCAGTATCGGTGACTTGCGCTGAAGATGGAGGCGGTGAGCTGCGCACGGGGGTCATGTTATCTTATCAGGACATAAAAACTGAATGTTTAGAGGAACCCAGTCCTGTTGGCCAATTTGCAGGTATTTTCGTTGTTTCCAAATTATTAAATAAAGTAACCCTCACGTCATTTGCCAACAAAGCTGGGCTGTTTATTAGCGAGATCTCACTTTTTATTTCGAATGAATGGAGTATTTGTAAAACACATCGTGAGAGTTTGTTTTATTTAATGTTCTTCAAAAGTACTATCCTGTTAAACAATTTTCCAACAGGAATTTCAATTACAATGTAAATAGAAGTTTACATAATATTATCTCTAATTAGAGCATGTTTTCGGCGCATATAATATTTGAATCTAGTTGATAATTCGCAATTTTTAATATTACGTGGTTATAACATGTTGAATATTTTACACATTACAAATCAGGGTTAGCTGTCTGTATTTATAGTTATATTTTGTTACAAGCGTGCTTTAACTCCCTCAGGCCTCTGCCATATTTTGAGAGAAAGTCGGACTATTTCCACATTGCAGTAAATTCCAAATAAATGGAATATTCCTTTTTAAAAATATTAACTTTTATTTAGAAAACTAAATTTCTACTTTTTTAAGGTGATAAAAAATGATTTCAAATTTTACTATTCAAAATATAATTTTTGAAGTATAAAATTTTAATGCGAACATTACATAACCTTAAGTTTATTGTAATTAAAATAAATATTAGAAAATACTCAATTTATTAGACAAATATATTATAAACTTTATTATCACCTCACAAAAATAATTAATTAAGAATTCACAAAATTAAATTGCGTTTGGAACCTTTGGTTTCATAAACATGCAAAATTCTGCTGTGGTCAACTTGTAGAATTGAATATAAAGCGTGGTGTTATATCTTTCTAACACAGTTTTGATCATATTTCTCACATTGCAGTAAGGGAGATATACCTATTTCTATAAGACATATGAGTTGTTCCCAAAAGCGAACAAATTAGTCTTTGTGAACCTTGTATTTTATTCATGTTTTATTTTCCTCTTATATTCTGAGTCAGATCCATGCTGAATCTATTTTGTGTTCCATAATTAGGCATGTACCGGCAAGATAGTTGGGTTCCGATGCACTAAAGAAATGTTTAGAAGAGTAACATTGGAAATGTAATTTCAGTTTTGACAATAAATTGTGTTTTTCAGATGCTCACCCGATTATGGAGGATACTGAAGAACGTAAACACAAAGATATCGAAATTTCTGAAACGTCAGTATTAAAGCAAGTTGGAAAGCAGAACATTACACCCAATTGTAACAAGCCTGCCTTTCTCCCGAGAATCTTAGCAAAACCATTTGCATGTCCTAAGTGTAGCGGCGTATTTGCTCGGAAAACTAGTTTGAAGACTCATTTACTCAAACACACTGGAGAAAAACCTTTTGTGTGCGGTCAGTGCAGTACCGCATTTATCAGAAAATGTCACCTTAACAGGCATATCCTCACACACACGGGGGTAAAACCGTTTGCATGTACTTACTGCAGTTCTATGTTTAGTAAGAAATGCAATTTGCAAATGCACATTCTCACGCATACTGGTCAGAAACCATTTGTATGTACCCTGTGCAGTGCTGCATTTACTCAAAAATGCCACTTGGATAGACATATTCTCAAACACACTGGAGATAAACCGTTTTTATGCACTCACTGCAACACTGGCTTTACTCAGAGAACCAGTTTGAATATGCATATCCTCACGCACACCGGAGAGAAACCGTTTGCTTGCACTCTCTGCAGTTCTGTTTTTTCACGGAGGTGTCTTTTAAATAGACACTTTCACAAACACACCGGAGGCAAACGATTTGTATGTACACTGTGTAGTTCTAAATTTACACAGAAGAGTAGTCTGAAATCGCACCTTCTCACGCATTCTGGAGACAAACCATTTTCCTGCGCCCAGTGCACTTCTGCATTTTCCAGGAAAAGTCACTTGGAACTTCACGCCCTCATACATACAGGAGAAAAACCATTTGCGTGCCCCCAGTGCAGTTCTGTATTTTCTCGGAAGTGTAATTTGGAAAGGCATATCCTCACACACACTGGAGATAAACCCTTTTGCTGCACTCACTGCCATTCTTCTTATACTCAAAAAAGTAGTTTAAAAACGCATATTTACACGCACACTGCAGGAAAACCTCTTTCGTGCACACATTGTTGTGCCTCATTTTCTCTGGAAAGTCTTTTAGAAATTCACGTCCTTACGCACGCTGGAAGTGCAAGTTGACTTTCTTTAAGAACAATATCGAGACACAGATTTCATACAACTCGCAATAATCTCAGGAATAATGGATATAATCAACTGCATGGAATATAGTTACGACAAATATAAATAACATTTATTTTTTGAATAATTTAAAGAGTAAATTCTTAAATTGTAATGTTTACTTATAGAAGACAATATTAGCGATTGTTAAACAAAAAAATCAGAAAACAATACGGTCGCATCTAGGACCTATAACTTCGCCCTGCTATATACATTACATAAAGATAGCAGCCAATAAAAAATACATTTAGCATAATACCATTCTTCCGCATGGGTTCTACATAATTTCAAAAGCAAATTTTAATTTACGATGGCTATTCCACTAAATTATTAAGTATATCACATGTTTGTAAACGCCCGGATGGACGTATAATATAAATAAATATTTTTGCTTGCAAATTGTCGCACACGCATGTAATCCATTTTTGTGTTCTGACCACAGTCATTCATTTACTTGTTTGATTCATTTAATAGTTTGTCAAATCAGTTGTCATCGCACACACTTCATTGAAATCATTTAAATTGATCCCACGCCCTGAGGAAAATAATATCCCTGAGGTGGGTCTTTAAGAAAGGGAGGAGAGAACGTTCTGGGAATGAAATGGGTATGTATGTGGGGTAGGTAGGAATCTAGGAGTGACGGTGCAAGACGAAGGTCGAGAGAGACTAGCTGGATAGGCCACCACGCAGCCGGCCTGCAGGCGCATCCGCCGTCAAGATATGAACACACCCCGCTAAGTCGCCAAACCTAGCAATCCACTTGAGGTGACCCATGCAGACGTGTGGGTTATACAATAAATGTGAATAGAGACAGCTGGGTTCATTTTTAAGGTGGAGGTGGAAACAATAATATTGTAAATAAATGAAACACTGAACATGTCAAGTCACAATGTTTTTGCTTCTTTTGAAAAATTAATAATATTGTATTGTAATAAGTATTTGTGTTACTTAATGTCTTCCTTGACCTCTTCAAAGTCAACTTCAAAGACATACATTCTCCTGTTTCTTCGATCATTACCTATTTTACCACAAATAATCAGTCATCCTCGGGCATCGTCAACTTTTTCTACAATTCACTTCATATAGCATCACGAAATTATCATTATTGTAGCAGATTTGTCTTTCAGCAAGTTCGCGGCGATGCATCACTGAGAAAAAGGAAACACTTTACTTTTATTTACCCTGCACATTTTACTTAAATTTCGTGTCAAAACAATGTAATATTTTTGTATAAATTAAAAAAAAGAAATGTACACATCGATTTTTTTAATATCTAACATAATATGTTGTTTCTGCTTGTGAAAAACTATAATGGAAACTAACTTAAATACTTAAATGTGCAAAAGGATCAAGACAAAATATCATACTAAAAATATTAAATACATCTAAAATATAAATAAATATTTATTATCCATCGAATATAGAAACGAGGAGATAAGCAATGAGTCAGTTTTTTTTGTATTTTTAAAAACTTTTGTTAATGAACTCGGGTTTTTACTGCCCAATATACAATTCCGTAGTACATTATGTTGTGTATCTCCTAAGGGTTGGCCAGCATTAGTAATGTAAGCGCCCGAAAATATTTTTTTACCACTCGATTATAAAATTTCGACTTATCTCTACTTTCTTAAAATATAATATGCATGTTTTAAATATATGAACCTTCCAGAAAAAGTTCTTTAAATGACGGTGAAAACGATATAAAAATTTGGTTGCGAAGTTTGGAAGAACTAAGCGCACAAACAGATAGACATTATTTTATACTATATAGAGATTTTTATTTCTATTCTGTTTTAATGAAAAGTTTACGTAAGTTTTGTTAACACTTCAATAAGAGAACTTGTGTTCACATGTATTGGGAAAGTTTTATAAATAAGAACACATCATCGTCTTTGAGGTCCTCTAGTAGGATACTGTGGTTTCATCTATGGCGGCAGTAATGTATAAATCATAGGTAAAATTAAGTTTTACATAAGTTTTATAAATTGAGTTGTATATATAAAGATGTAAAGTATCTTGGAATGACGGACGTATGAAGCCATCCCTCCCGTGACGATGGGTTGAGAGAGCTGGAGGTTAAAGGGTCTCCCCAAACCGGTATCAGACACATCCACCGCAGGGATCTTACCCTTATCCTCACCCGATTAACCCGGGCACACCTGCCTTAGCAGGTGACTTATCGCCAATCTTAGCATGGCAGAGATGTTGGTTATCCAGTAATGTATGTATGTAGGTTAAATAGTTGCTACATCATAAAGATATAAAGTGTCTTGGAATGACGGACGTATGAAGCCATCCCTCCCGTGACGATGGGTTGAGAGAGCTGGAGGTTAAAGGGTCTCCCCAAACCGGTATCAGACACATCCACCGCAGGGATCTTACCCTTATCCTCACCCGATTAACCCGGGCACACCTGCCTTAGCAGGTGACTTATCGCCAATCTTAGCATGGCAGAGATGTTGGTTATCCAGTAATGTATGTATGTAGGTTAAATAGTTGCTACATCATAAAGATATAAAGTGTCTTGGAATGACGGACGTATGAAGCCATCCCTCCCGTGACGATGGGTTGAGAGAGCTGGAGGTTAAAGGGTCTCCCCAAACCGGTATCAGACACATCCACCGCAGGGATCTTACCCTTATCCTCACCCGATTAACCCGGGCACACCTGCCTTAGCAGGTGACTTATCGCCAATCTTAGCATGGCAGAGATGTTGGTTATCCAGTAATGTATGTATGTAGGTTAAATAGTTGCTACATCATAAAGATATAAAGTGTCTTGGAATGACGGACGTATGAAGCCATCCCTCCCGTGACGATGGGTTGAGAGAGCTGGAGGTTAAAGGGTCTCCCCAAACCGGTATCAGACACATCCACCGCAGGGATCTTACCCTTATCCTCACCCGATTAAACCGGGCACACCTGCCTTAGCAGGTGACTTATCGCCAATCTTAGCATGGCAGAGATGTTGGTTATCCAGTAATGTATGTATGTAGGTTAAATAGTTGCTACATCATAAAGATATAAAGTGTCTTGGAATGACGGACGTATGAAGCCATCCCTCCCGTGACGATGGGTTGAGAGAGCTGGAGGTTAAAGGGTCTCCCCAAACCGGTATCAGACACATCCACCGCAGGGATCTTACCCTTATCCTCACCCGATTAACCCGGGCACACCTGCCTTAGCAGGTGACTTATCGCCAATCTTAGCATGGCAGAGATGTTGGTTATCCAGTAATGTATGTATGTAGGTTAAATAGTTGCTACATCATAAAGATATAAAGTGTCTTGGAATGACGGACGTATGAAGCCATCCCTCCCGTGACGATGGGTTGAGAGAGCTGGAGGTTAAAGGGTCTCCCCAAACCGGTATCAGACACATCCACCGCAGGGATCTTACCCTTATCCTCACCCGATTAACCCGAGCACACCTGCCTTAGCAGGTGACTTATCGCCAATCTTAGCATGGCAGAGATGTTGGTTATCCAGTAATGTATGTATGTAGGTTAAATAGTTGCTACATCATAAAGATATAAAGTGTCTTGAAATGACGGACGTATGAAGCCATCCCTCCCGTGACGATGGGTTGAGAGAGCTGGAGGTTAAAGGGTCTCCCCAAACCGGTATCAGACACATCCACCGCAGGGATCTTACCCTTATCCTCACCCGATTAACCCGAGCACACCTGCCTTAGCAGGTGACTTATCGCCAATCGTAGCATGGCAGAGGTGTTAGTTATCCAATAAATGGGGCGACGGTATTCATACACGCCTCCCAAAGGCAACAAGGACTATATGAAGTTATTACTACATTCAAAAAGAGACATCTTTTCGAAGTCAGGTTTAGTTTCAGTTTTCAACCTCCATAGAACATTAAAATAATAAATACCTTTCTATCTATGAATCTATCATATTATGAATTAGGCAAAACTACATTCAGCAGAAAATATTACAAATAATACAATACACACACATAAAATATTAGTTGCCAGAAATAAACCTACTTTTAATTCACGCTGCAGCATATTGTATCAAGTAAAACTTTTAACATATGTATAAGAAAAAAAAACTTACTGATAATATTTAATGTATTAAAAAAATGTTTCAATGAGAGGTTTCTTACAATTTAACAAGAAAATACTCAGTTTCGTAAGAAATATATAAAACAAATTAAAAACATAAAATAAAATAAAAGTTATTAGGGATAATTATCATTATGCAATAATGCGCTTAAACTAAAAAGCCAAATTAAATATACGAGCAGTTTAAAAATCAGATATAGTCTTTGGATTTGAAAAAATGATTTATTGAAATATTCGTTTCAAATATTCCAAAAAATTCATAAATGTTTAAATTGTTGTTATCTTAACGCCTTGTTTTATTTTATTTTACGTCTCATACCACTATGTAACTGTCCATTGACAGGTCAGTGACTGAATTGGAATCGCGTTTGGGTCCCACACAAACGTCGTACTAGTCCCCCAACACTACACAAGCATCACTTTCCGCTTACTGTGGCAGTAGTAGGATATTTTCAAATATTGCCAGGTTATTCAATCCAAATATTGTGAAATTATAATATAATATTCTACATTTATATTAAAAATGTAATGACACTACTCCCCGACTCGAGAATTGATTTCTCTACTGAGATGGAAAGTACTTGAATAGTTGCAACTGGAACATGCATAAGAGATTTTCTCGGTATGGGCAAGCATGTGACTTTTAAAACGTCCCTCTGAAATACACGAATAACTGCAGTAGGAACCCGATTAAGGTGTCTCACCTCTATGCGTAAGCATGTGACGTTTCAAACGTCCTTTTATTGAATATGAATTGTTGCAGACAGAACATGAGTACGGTTTTTCGCCAGTATGGGTAAGCAAGTGAAATTCTAAAGATTGCTTTTGAGAACATGAATAACTGCAAAGGGAACAAGAAAAAGATTTTTCTCCAGTATGGGTAAGCATGTGACTTTTTAGATGTCCTTTTTCTGAACATAAATAACTGCAGTAGGAACACGAAAAAGGTTTTTCTCCTGTATGTGTAAGCATGTGACGTTTTAAATTTCCTTTTTGAGAACACGAATGGTTACATTCGGAACATAAATAAGGTTTTTCTCCGGTATGTGTAAGTATGTGACGCTTTAAAGATACCTCATGAGAAAATGAACAGCTGCAGTAGGAACATAAAAAAAGTTTTTCTCTAGTATGGATTAGCACGTGAACTTTTAAACTTCCGTTTGTTGAACACGAATAGCTGCAGATGGAACACGAAAAAGGTTTTTCTCCAGTATGAGAAAGCATGTGAAGTTTTAAATGTCCTTTTTGAGAAAATGAATAGCTGCAGATGGAACATGTAAAAGGTTTTTCTCCAGTGTGAGTAAACATGTGACGTTTTAAAGATACCCTTTGAGAACATGAATAGCTGCAGAAGGAACACGAAAAAGGTTTTTCTCCAGTATGAGCATGCATGTGAAGTTTTAAATGTCCTTTTTGAGAACATGAATAGTCGCAGAAGGAACACGCATAAGGTTTTTTTCCAGAATGTATGAGCATGTGAACTTTTAATGTCCCCTTTTTAGAAAATGAAGCATTGCAATCAGAACACGAGAATGGTTTCTTTCCTGTACGGGTGAGCAAGTGCCGCGCTAACACTGACGATTGGTGGCCGAAGTAGTTAGAATGGGAACTTGAATTAGGTTTTCCTCCAGGATGCGTTTTCGGTTCCGATATTAAGTCTGAAATAGATGGCGGATAAAGCTCAATAAGTAGGTATCTATAATAACAACAGCAGAATTATTATTTCAGACAAACACAAATCAATTTTACCTGCATTGTGAGAAATACTTTCAGAATGCTCTAAGCATTCCTTTTTAACATCCTGCAGGTCTATGTCTATTTCCATATAAGGAATCCCTTTTGCATCTTCTTCTCGGTGTTCTGATTCTGCCTTGATGGGAATATTCTTCACATTAATGCTACCTGGAACAACAAAACAACAATAGGTACAAAATAAATACGAAACAAAAATAATGAAGAGTGATTTTACATGTTTATAAATACATCAATTTCTCTTTAAATATACGAACACACAGTGAATATGTTAAGGGTTCATCAACAGTACGTTAATAATTTGTTTTATATTTAATATAGATATAAGTGAGTACAGTGGTGTTATATAAATTACATATAGGTACAAAACATATTTAAAATCGCAATATTACCAAAGAAGAAACTGGTTCTTGTACTTGGTGAGCGAGTTACACTAATTATAAGGGAAATATAATAACATTATGCAGTAGGTAAGTATATATATATATGAACAATTGAGTTCTGGATCATCTATATGTGGAGATGTACATGTATAGGATTCTGTTACTTACTAAATATTGAGCAATTAAGAGAGTAATTAGAAACTTCTAAATAAAGTACAGATTAATTAAACGAAAGAACTTTCGCGCGTAGTAATGAGAACATAATAGTCGCAGCAGAACTTTTTAATAATAGACGTAAATTTAATAATAATGTTATTATTAAATTTAAATTATATTATTATTATTATTACTATTATTCAAAGTGAAAAATTAAGAAAATACACAGATTTAGGAAATGAGATAAAAAAAATTGGCATTCTCAGACGATAAAAATATTACCATTTGTTATTTCGGTTACTGGCATTATACCTAGCTCTCTTATTCAAAATTTAGGCTATTAGATCTATCAAAAATCTATCAAATAAATAAATAATAAAAAAAATCAAAGAATTATATATATATAAAAATGCAAAAATCCGTTATATTAAATACATGTAGGATTACGAAAGATTTGTAAAATATTTATATTGAGGGATCAGAAGGATTTATAGGTCCAGTTCCGGAGTTCTACCGAGCCGAACCCTCTGATATGAAAATATCTGGAGTCGGTGAATTATTTTCCCATTTGATCTCTTGTGAGTTGACGTGTTGTTGATCTTGTGTTGTTTAGTATTTATTATGCTTATATAATGCACTTGCATTATGTGGATTGACTAGATGTTCATTTGTGGAAAGTGTGTGAAAGGTTTAGTTTTTCCTGTGTGGAAGATTTAACCCGGACATAGAGACGGAAGAAAAAATATAGTAGTAAAACTAAAAAAAAATCAGCATTCAAAAATCCAAATTAAGCATACAAAAACAATTGTAAAATATTCGATCCATCCCGCCAATGTTGAAGTATTTATTAACTTGCTTGCTAGTAATATTGTTGTCACTGACTGTTATTAACTAAAGAGAAAATATGCTTTGCACTCAGAACATGGAAATGGTTTCTTCGCAGAACAATTATTAAGAATGTGATCCTTTGAAGATATTTAGGAGAACATTATGAATTGCACTCCAAGGAATGGTTTGTTTTGAGAGTACGCAAGAATGTGAACATATAGATAATTCATAATTGCCTTCGGAACCGGGATTGGTTTCTTAGAAAATGTGATTTCTTCTCAATTTTGAATAAATGTTTTGTACTGTATATGCATATTTTCTTCACTGAGCTCGCAAGAGCTAAGAATAAAACTAATAAGTAAGAAACCTTCATCCTCTTCCTGAGACCCTGGTTCCATCTTGATGAAAACACTCTCTAGGTTGGGATGATTCATGTCACTGCTGTTATACTAGTGGTAATTGTTCTCAGCTGAAAATAAAGTTAAACTGAAAAAATAAACATTATTTAATTAGGAGTTGAAATCCGATCATCGTAATTGGTCTCTGCTTACAGTAAAGTACAACTGTATAAGTAACTTAATAGACTTTAGATTAATAATTCCCTGGTTACATCCATCAGTCTTTCTGTCCGGTATGCTGGGTATAAATAGCCTCGCCGATAGAAGGAAAACTGCTATTCTGATGACAGAACATAATCATATGAAGGGCCGTGTCTGTATTCCTGATATTATACAGACAAAATGTTACCGACAACTTCACGCTAGCCCGCAGGCACACGACTGTTGTTATTCTGATATGCAGAACTAACCTAACCTACCTACTAACCTAACCGAACCTATCCTAACCTAACCTATTATTGACATTGTGCCGGTCGAAATAATGATTCTGCTTTTAAATAACTTGTCCCCTAACATATATATTGATAATTAGTTTTATTAACTGGAAATGTAGATTTCCTATTAAAAAACGTTGGAATTGATTGGTTTTAAACTAACTACAAATAGGTAAGTTTTTAGATTCTCACGGCCAAAAGCATTTTTGTTGAGTTAGCGCAACACGGCATAACACCCCAAAAACAAACA
This sequence comes from Hesperophylax magnus, assembly GCA_026573805.1. NCBI lineage: Eukaryota > Metazoa > Arthropoda > Insecta > Trichoptera > Limnephilidae > Hesperophylax > Hesperophylax magnus. The sequence goes on along the minus strand of JAIUSX010000317.1, from coordinate 190,072 downwards.
ACATAACTACAAATAAATTGCAGCAGGAAAAAAACCCACATCCCTGGCGGTTAAAAACCGCTGTGGTGAAACGCAATTTATAAATTATCAATATATTGTTAACGGCCGCTTTTACCAATGAAACGACAGAAGATTGACCACTCAGAACGTTTTACACTAACTCGGTCTTATCCCCCCCGTAAATATACTGAGTGAATGAAAGACAAAATAGATAAAATTTACCAATGGAATCGGTTAAATTCTTTTCGTCAATTTTAAATCAACTAACTAAACGCTTTGATTAAATTTGTGACAGCGGCCGTCAATAAATAATGAACGAACTCGTTTAGCTATAAAAACTAATAAATCAAGTGCTAAGCGATATATACGTATATTAAACAATCGCCAATTAAGGAGGTTAGGTGTTACTTAGACAACATGGCGAGAACCCACCAACGTATAGGGCGGACAATTCCGAAGTGTTGAAGAAACGTCACTAGAATAGTAGAAATGCTTAACTAAATAAACGAAACTTTGCTATAAAAATGTATATGTATAAAATGGTTATTGAAATAGTCTCAGGTTGTATAAATTTAACACAATCAATTGCGTTGTAAGGTTTTGGGAAGCAAATTACAGGACATATCCACAGAACACTGATAATCATTAATGAAATTTATAACAAAGGGCCATTATCGGGCGGTGAACCTGTCAAAAAATGCGATATCTATGGAATAGGACTTTCATTTTAAATCGATAGTTGTTTTCTGCTTCAAAAGTATAATGAACATGACTAAAAATAATAGAAAACTCTCTAAAACAATTATTTGGGACAATTTTTTATCAGGTGAATACATTCCCAAAGATAATTTTAATTATAAACTAGTTGAATTCAGCTGAATTCTTAAAATTTACAAAATATATGTACAGCACCGGGCTATTTTCAATATTATGGGCACAATTGGGTTCGAAATTTTAATGTCGTTTTCTCAGGCTGTATGATGATGCTGAACTGACTGATTTTGCAAACGTACAAATTATATTATGGTCTTAAGTACAATCATTAACAACTTCTGGGTAATGTTGCATTTTTGGAAAAAGAAATAATCTTACATTTTACTATGAATTATAGTCTGAAGAAATTCAGTCTTACATTTACTATGAATTATATTCTACTATGAATAGTCTGAAGTGGAATCATTGACAATAACTTTGGAAAAAAATGCTCTTAATATTCCAAATGCATTTTCCACTATCCTTCTGGCTCGAGACAGCCGATAGTTGAAAATTTTATTCGGTTCATTGTTCAGCAAGGCGTTTTTGTTGTACGGTCTCATTAAAAGATAATTCAGCGGAAACGCATCATCACCCACTATAACGTATGGTAACGGTTCCGTCCTGTTACCAGTGGCTAATCAGATGGTATCACTGTTTCTTCTATATGAGCCAACGTCTACCGTTATAAATTTATAATTAGCATCTACTAAGGCCACCAATACTGTGGAATTTTGACCTTTATAATTCCAGTAGTCTGAACCGCCATTTATTGGACACTTAATATTGATATGTTTACCATCTAGAGCACCAATGCAAATAGGAAAATTCCAGATGTTTACGAATAGCTTCACAAACTTCTTTGACTATATTGTTTACAGTGGAAAATCCTATGCGATAGCTGAATCCTATAGATCGAAATGAATTTCTCGTAGTGGTTAATAAAAAAATATGATTGTTTCAGTTGAGCAGTGTAAAGACGACTGGAGTAAGTTAAGAAGTAAGTAATTGCTACAACAGTTTGATTAAAAGGCGCATTGAGAAAATTGGCCAGGCGGGGAAAGGACGTTACAGGCAATCTTGATATCACATCTATCGTAGATTTATCAGACGCCCACGACCAGTGGGGCGTACAAAAGGAATGGGAGTCCTGATGGAACTGTGGCGGAAATTATGGGAATGATGAGAAATTCCCAGGAAATAAGTCAAAAAACAAGATCTGGACGAAATAGATCACTTTTTCTGGGCATGAAAAAAGTGATTTATTTCGGGCAAGACGTTAAAAAAAACTACCAAAGATAGACCAGTTGAAAATTAAATTACATTCGGCCGTGCACGAAGCCGAGCTCAAGCAGCTGGAGGGGGAGGAACAACTGCGTAGCTATCGCTACGACCACACTTATGGTGTTGATATGGAATAAAAATATTGATTAATTTTATTCAAAACTGTTAAAATTGTAAGTGTGGTCTCTGTTGTTCCTCCTCCAGTTGATTGAGCTCAGCTAATGGCCGAATACAGATTTTGTAATGTTTTTGCCGTCTTACAGAAAAAAAAGTGATGTATGTCGTCTAGATCTTGCCCAGATCTAATTCTACGCATACATCTAGCGAACAAAACGCGAACTGAACCACGAATTAGTTCACTATCCCGGCCGCGATTCCGTGCAATTCTGTCGTAATACAGCTGTTTTGGAAACATGAGTAAGGCCGAAATACTGTACCTAACTAATATAGCAATCTTTTCATACTTGTACTGTTATTTTATTTATATACTGTAGCTAATATAATAATATTTTCATACTTGTTGTACTGTTATAATACTGTAACTAATATAATAATATATTCATAGTTGTTGTACTGGTATTATACTTATGCACTGTAACTAATAGAACAATATTTTCCTACTTGTAGGTACTTACATACTGCAATTATAATGTAATAATCTAAAAGCCCAATAGGGCGTTTAAATAAATAAATAACTTTTTTCAATATTATACTCAAATGATGATGCGATGTTTACATTTCTGGATCTATATCAAAGCCATCCCTTATCTTGGGGATCAAAAGCAAGAAGTGTACAAAAATAAGAATGCCCGTGACACTGCAGTTTAATATTATATTTGAAATGTTTGTTGTAACTTAGTAGTTATTATTATTAAATAATCTCTATATGTTATAAACATCTCTGAATGTTTAAAAAAATAAAATTATCTTAATAACAAGTTTTAGGGCATCAACTATATTGCAACGTACACTACTTTCATAAACAATGATATCGTATTTTTGGAACTCTGTGCATATAAGGAAAAATAATCCCCCGTTGACAGCTTACTGAGCGTAATTTGAACCTAACTTTGTTTTTTCCTGGACAGTCGCGCGCTTAACTTTTTTTGGATTTTTTCTTGAATCTTAGACGTAATCATAATAATAATCTTTACGTATGTCAAATTGTTCTTCCGAAATTCTAAAATGATTGCGATAGCTTTTAGTATCTTCTAACGACTTATAATTTAATCCTTATGATCTATTTTGTAGCCCACATACGAAGTTTTTGTGCTTTTTAAGTTCTAAAGTTCGTTATGTAAAAGGTCCGAAATCATAGGGACGCACGCAGCGATAATTTTACTTGACGCCATCTTGATTAATAAAATCTAAACTAAAAGTGTGAACGGGCCGGGCCATATGCCAATATAGGTGTCGAATATGTGTATATACATAAATGGGTTTCAAGGCCAGAGCGGAGTTATATGCCGATACACTATAAGATTGTCCATTGGGGCTTGTTGTTTTAAACCTGTACATATTCTAACCTATCCTAATCTAAAATCAAAACGTTATATATAAAAAAAGAAATCGTATTAAGCATTGCCAGCGATCCCGAATAATTACCTAAGTGGGTAAATAAGAATTAATACATTTTTAATAAATATATATAAAAGATATACCTGGTAAAATTATTGTTTTATTGTGCATACCAGATAAGTATATTATTGTCAATTATTATTAATTGCATTTAGATTTTTGCGTTTCTGATTATGTGTTACGTTATTTCTATTGTTAGGTTGGCAGTACTGCCTACAAACAAACGCGAATTATGCGCAAACTTCATATCGGTGTTCTGTCAAAATGGTGTGTCGGTTGGCTAATTTTCGCGTAAATTATTATTTACGTATATAATATTAATTATCAATATTTTTCAAAATCGTTAGTGCAACAAGTTGTTGTTCATTGTCATTAAGTTGAATCAAATGTTAGTTTTTTGTTTGTTTAAATGCGTATAAAAAACGTCAGTTGCAGGTAAAGAATTGCCCTCAGTTACGCTCCTTTTACTAATGAATGTGAATTGTTTCTATAAATAGTCAATTAACCGCCTCATTAGATAACAAATTTTCTGTGTTGTACTAACCTGCAACTAGAGTTACTCACCTTGTTATGAGTTTTCTTTGGATGACTTCCAATTGGGCTAAGTGTGTTTTATATTATCCTCCCCAGACTGTCTGTCTGTTAGTGTAAATGTCATGTAATAAGTTTTATATGATCCTCCACAGACTGTCTGTCTATTAGTTGTTTTGTAATAAGTTTTTAATGATAGGTAATTGTCATCCAACCATTTATTCAAACTTTTTATATCTACATACGCAATGTCTAATGTTCTTCAGGCTATGGCTGGAGATAACCACTTTAACACACAACACAACGCAATAAATGCGTATTTTGGAGACAATATAATTAATTTACCCGTCTGTAACTTTTTGCATACATCGGTTTTTTGTTAAATAAAATATACAAGCATTACTGCTGGTGGCATAATGCTTGTCTATGACTTTATTATTGTCTGTGTAAAACTAACCTAATTTGTTGACTCATCCTTTTTCTTCGCCATTCGCCCAGTCGCATCACCTGGTTTTTGTTCTTCTTTATATCGCTTACACTGTTGAACCCACGAAGTTAAATTTATCTTCCCGTGCTTGTGATATTTATTAGTAAGTTTTAGTAATCACGCTAATCATTTTACATTGTTATCGGTACACCTAAGTCAGGAAATCTTGTGTGGGGAACGTTCAAACTGTCAATTAGACGTCCGCTCTTAAAAATATTTTTTAAATTAGTTTAAAATTAAATTATTCTGTTAAAATGAGATTAGTGACTCAATAAAAGCTTTACCGGCTTAACTTTACTAATGGTTCTAGTTATATTGAGTTTAGACAAATCTTTCACCAGATTTCAAATGTCAACTTCAAGGTCGAGATAGTCACAATATGTATTTCCAAATAAATGTTTCACATAAGATATCATTGTTTTGACAATATATTTAACCAAACAAAATATAAGGCTCATTTAAAATAAGGTTCCCCTACAACTATATTCTGTTTCAGGTATATATAATTACTGAAGCCTACGACAGCGGTGCCATGGATCTAGTAAATCCAGAAACTGTTTCCATCAAGACGGAACTAGGGCTCCAGGAAGAAGGCGGAAGTGAAATGCCGTACACGGATCTGGACTTTGACCTCCCAGATGTAAAGAAGGAATGTTTGCGATATGCGGAGAGTACTCAGACAACCAGTTAGTTGCATCGCTTATGTTAAATAAAATATATATTATTAATCCAACCTCCCTACCCCAATGGAGAATACTCCACACGAGTCCCAACTGCTCTTAAGCTCTTGGCGTAATAGTATGTTGTGTGGCTTAAGGTCAAAAGGAGGGGAGGGAGGTGAAAGGTGGAAGTAACTGCCTATTCAGATCTTATAATTTCAATCGATTTTTAAATGAAAAAAAATGTTTATAGCAGGGCGATACCCATAGTATCGCCCACTCTGGAATATAATATCATGTATCGCGCTTTGATTTTATCCCGGGGCCTCCAAATTACTAGTCGAAAGCCATACCCTACGATCACAGAAGCCGCCAATGCACACAATATGTGCTCGATTCCTTAAGTTTTCCACATCATCCTCATACGTTAAAAATACACATCGATGGAAGAAAACATAATTTCGTTGACTTAAAACAACTCCATACTGAAGGTGCTCAAGAACAAATACCATTTCCTTCCTAAAGCGGACATCCGGGGTTATTCTTATTAATTTTCTCAAATGAACCTTGAACTCTCTTCAACTAATTCTCACTTCTGCAGGGTTAAAAAATTATGTATATCAAAAATATTTAATTTTGAAAAAAATTGTTTTGTTTAAAATTAATTGTCAATGTACGTACATGTTGTTTTATAGCTTGCATTAATGTGGAGACTATTACCGTCAAGGCGGAACTCGGACGCCGAGAAGATAATGATGGGGGATTCTCTTGTATGGAAATTGACATAGACCTGCCGGATGTTAAAAAGGAATGCTTAGAACGCTTTGAAAGAATTGACCAATCCGGTAAAAACAATTTCTTTTCTGAAATTTAACTATTTATGAAATCGTGATTTATTAAAATTTTTATCAATTTCTGTCCTTTCTTATGCTAAGTGTAGATATTAAGTCGTACTAAGCATTTATAATCGTGTTATTTTATTTTTTTCAACAGATATCGTCTTGACGCATCCTGTGGAAAAACAAATAATTTTGCCTCATTGTATCTACTCCTATTCTCATAAGTCGAATTTCAAAAGGCACTTACGCACACATGCAGGAGAAAAACATTTTTCATGTTCCAAGTGCATCAAATCATATTCTAGTAAAAGCGATCTGACGAGACACATGCTGACTCACAGTGGAAAAAAACCTTTTTCATGTTCTGAGTGCAATTATGCATTTTCTCAAAAAAGCACTCTGAAAAACCACATGCTGACTCACAGTGGAAAAAAACCATTTTCATGTTCTGAGTGCAATTATACATCTTCTCGAAAAAGCAGTCTGACGATTCACAAGCTGACTCACAGTGGAGAAAAACCTTTTTCATGTTCTGAGTGCAATTATGCATCTTCTCAAAAAAGCAATCTGACGATTCACATGCTGACTCACAGTGGAGAAAAACATTTTTCATGTTCCAAGTGCATCAAATCATATTCTAGTAAAAGCGATCTGACGAGACACATGCTGACTCACAGTGGAAAAAAACCTTTTTCATGTTCTGAGTGCAATTATGCATTTTCTCAAAAAAGCACTCTGAAAAACCACATGCTGACTCACAGTGGAAAAAAACCATTTTCATGTTCTGAGTGCAATTATACATCTTCTCGAAAAAGCAGTCTGACGATTCACAAGCTGACTCACAGTGGAGAAAAACCTTTTTCATGTTCTGAGTGCAATTATGCATCTTCTCAAAAAAGCAATCTGACGATTCACATGCTGACTCACAGTGGAGAAAAACCTTTTTCATGTTCTGAGTGCAATTATACATCTTCTCGAAAAAGCAGTCTGACGATTCACATGCTGACTCACAGTGGAAAAAAACCTTTTTCATGTTCTGAGTGCAATTATGCATTTTCTCAAAAAAGCACTCTGAAAAACCACATGCTGACTCACAGTGGAAAAAAACCATTTTCATGTTCTGAGTGCAATTATACATCTTCTCGAAAAAGCAGTCTGACGATTCACAAGCTGACTCACAGTGGAGAAAAACCTTTTTCATGTTCTGAGTGCAATTATGCATCTTCTCAAAAAAGCAATCTGACGATTCACATGCTGACTCACAGTGGAGAAAAACCTTTTTCATGTTCTGAGTGCAATTATGCATCTTCTCAAAAAAGCACTCTGAAAAACCACATGCTGACTCACAGTGGAAAAAAACCTTTTTCATGTTCTGAGTGCAATTATGCATTTTCTCAAAAAAGCAGTCTGAATAAACACATGCTGAATCACAGTGGAAAAAAACCTTTTTCATGTTCTGAGTGCAATTATACATCTTCTCGAAAAAGCAATCTGACGATTCACATGCTGACTCACAGTCGAGAAAAACCTTTTTCATGTTCCAAGTGCATCAATTCATATTCTTCAAAACGCTATCTGACGAGCCACATGCTAACTCACAGTGGAGAAAAACCTTTTTAATGTTCCAAGTGCATCAATTCATACTCTACCAAAAGCCATCTGAAGAGACACTTGCTGAATCACGGTGGAGAAAAACCTTTTTCATGTTCTGAGTGCAATTATACATCTTCTCGAAAAAGCAATCTGACGATTCACAAGCTGACTCACAGTGGAGAAAAACCTTTTTCATGTTGAATGCAATTATGCATCTTCTTAAAAAAAGCAATTTGAAAAGCCACATGCAGACTCACAGTTCAGAAAAACTTTTTTCATGTTCCAAAGGCAACTCTGAAGAGCCACATGTTGACTCACTGTGTTGAAAAACTTATGTTTCGGGTCTAACAATTCGTTTTCTCAAAAATACCAACTGACGAGACACATGATGCCTCACATTGGAGTAAAACCTTTTTCGTGTTCCGAGTGTAACAATTTGTATTCTTCAAAAAGCTATCTGACGATTCACATGATGCCTCACAGTGGAGAAAAACCTTTTTCATGTTCATAGTGATATTATTCATTTTCTCAAAGGGGCGCTCTGACGAGCCACATGCAGACTCACAGTGGGGAAATCCTTTTTTATGTTCTGACTGTAGCTATGCATCTTCTATAAAAAGCAATCTCACTAGTCACATTCTGACTTACATTGGAAAAAACCTTTTTCATGTTCTGAGTGCAACTATTTTATTTCTCCAAGGGGCCAATCTAAAGAAACACGTGCTGACTCACAGTGTAGAAAAGCCTTATTCATTTTTCGAATGCAACTATGATCTCTGAAGGGCAATCTGATAAGACGAATGCTGACTCACAGTGGAGTTAACCTTTTTTTTGTTCCGAATGAAACTAACCATGAACTCGAATGGCAGATTTGAGAAGACACGTTATAATTAACAGAAGAGTCAGGAAAAAATTGCATATTTCACATTCAACGATTAATATTCTCGAAAGGGTTTTCTAATGAACCACATGCTGACTCACAGTTAAAAGTTTCCGGAAAACATTTTTAAATTTTAACCACACTCAAAATTCTCCATGAAATGCAAGATAAATGGTATACACGAAAAACGTTAAAATCTTTAGTTTAGCTGATGTTAAAAAGCTTGATTTTATTTACTATTCTCGGAAGCAACTACGACTCTCACACAGCTCGTGCATCTTAGATCATTAAAAATATATTTAAGTTTTGAAGATAAAATTATAATACGGCCAACCAGAACGAAACGATGGATGTGTTGAATTACGATTGTGCCAGCCAATTGGTCGAGGCTTATTCAAACATGAACTCAATTAAACAGATTGACCCTTTTTTTATATATATTCAATAATATTGTTATTGGGTTTATAAAAACAGTTTATTTTTAAACAAGTTATGCTGTGTAATAAATATTACGCGTGACAGCTGTTTCGCCCTCTGAAGGCATTATCAAACTGTTAATAATGCCTTCAGAGGGCGAAACAGCTGTCACGCGTAATAATAATTACACAGCAGAACTTGTTTAAAAATAAACTGTTTTTATAAACCCAATAACAATATTATTGAATATATAAAAAATAAAAAAAATAAAATGGAGTTCTACAAATTAAACTTAATAACAATAAAAAAAAATAAAAAAAAAGATTGACCCTTCATTCTTCGACACTGATGCTGACATTAATGTACAACTTGTTAAATTTTTCTCCATTGTTAATTTTGCAATCAAAAATATTGTACCCTTGACAATTTACAGGCAAACTGAATTTCCGAAATGGTTCTCAAAAGAACTGATAGACTTAATTACAAAGTCGCCTGGCAATCGATCATATTTCCTTTCATAAATTGAGGGCAGAATGTAATAAGCTCTCTACTAAATGTTTTAACAGTTATCAACAGATCTCAACTTCCTGACCCAAATTTGTTATACTGTTGTACTTTATTTTGACTTAAATAGCATTAATTTGCCTTGTCAAATACACCGAGCCAGGTCACTCATCAAGTCATCCTGTGTCTCTAGGTGCCTTTTGTATAAAATTTGTAACATATAAAGTTCACAACATTCGTGTTTGTGGCAATTCTGGCAACACCAAGTGTGTTTCCTAGCTTTTTTGTTTGGTCATTTTAAGTAGGTAAAACCCAATCAGGTCTTAAATAAACCACTACAAACCCTTTTTTGGTAAGCAAAGAGTTAGTAAAACCAAGCAGGTCTCTTTTGCTATATTTGTGTCTTGTGTAAGACATTGTGGGACTACTTTAACTCATCCCACATATGACAACATTAAAATAATTACTCCGCCACCTGAAGCCCCGGGAGAGCTAGGTACGGACGGGAACGCAACTCTCTGGCATTCCACTTTCAACTTTCGACCAGACCACCCACCACTACCACCGTCTCTGCGTTCGCATAACGTGTAAATTCATTCTCGCAAATAAATTCAACAAAGATCGCAGACCTTTATTTTTCAATCATCCGAATTCCTTGAACACTAATTTACGATACCGGCAGCCATCGTAAATTACATACCACACTGCCATACTGGTGACCCTCGACATTTCTGGTGATAATAATATTTAGTGGACACGGTAGGTCGATCGTTGAAGCTGGAATCCTGGACAATCAAGTAAGTAACTTCCAATCTCAATAATTTCAATCTCATTTCCAACATTTTTAAGTCCAGTATTTTTATTAGAGTCTGATTGTCGAATCATAAAGCACATTTCAAAAAAAAATTATTGTCCCACCAATTCTAATACTTAAGTATATCAAATATACCCACTAATCTGAACCAAAAAACTCGTATATTCGAATAGTATAGTGCCAAAAAATCTCAATTTCAGTGAAACACCGCACCAGCAGCTGCAGACCAAGCATCAAATTCACCGCAGAACGCAACAATTTCTGCAGACCAACATCAATTTCATCGCAGATCAAGGATCTACCGGATTTACTACGCAGGCAGAACTTCAGTTCCGGACCTCGTAACATCCACCACAAATCAATGCCCAGTAATCAACACCAAGTAACGAACCATAATTAATCCTACATACAGTGATTTTACAGTTAAATTTCCGAATACGAACATTCTAAAATAACTTTAAAAAAAAAATTTTTTGCAAGTGTACAATATTGTTACATGTCTATTAAATTAAGTGACAAGACAAGTTGAACTCGTCACAGTACATTCACATTATTTACATTGTATGCACTCTAGATTAAGGGATTTTTGAAATTTTCGGATACCATCAATGTAACATTTTTGAATTTTTAAATTTTTTTTCAAAACCTTAATTTACTGTCGTCATTGCTTGTGTTTCCTTGCTATTTTTTACACATACATCTGCCTATTTTATACTGCCTATTGCTTGCCGTATTATCAAAACAATATGTCATTCGAGAATAACCAGACATCGAACGAAATCCACGGTAATAATTCCACAATGGACACAACAATAAACTCTGTCTCGGTTAAACTACCCGCGTGCTGGCGCGACAACATTGCACTTTGGTTCGCACAAGCCGAGAGCCAATTTTCTAAAGGATGACAATTTTCTAACTCAAGGCTAAAGGATGATCTCACCAAGTACAACATTATTGTTGCCGCTTTGGACATGGAGACCCTCAGGACCGTAAGCGACATCGTCATCAATCCTCCTGCAGCAGACAAGTACACTCATCTCAAATCAGCACTCATCGAGAGGTTACAAGATTCGGAGGAAAAGCGACTCACTCGTCTTCTAACCGGACTACAGCTCGAGGACAGGAAACCTTCTGGACTGCTTCGACTAATCCATGAACTCGCTGGTCCCGGGCTATCGGAGAGCCCAATCGTTCGCGTACTTTGGCTGCAAAGACTCCCGCAACACATTCAAGCCATTCTTACCGCACTACCCGACGACAATCTGTTGCAACTAGCATCCGCAGCAGATAAAATCTCGGAAGTTTATCAAAAATCTGAATGTGAAACTATGGACAATAATCATCATAATGGCATCCCGAACTCGAATCCAAACATCTGTGCTATATTACAAAATTTACAAGAACAAATTTCGGCACTCACTCTAGAAGTCAGTCGACTTAAAACAACTCGGAGAGATGATCATGGACAGGCAAACATTAATTTCGAAAACCGAAATCCCAGCACCCGCCGCGAATGGCGTCATCCATCGACATCATACCCAAATTCCGCGCACCGACCTCGTTCCAGGTCACGTGGTAGACCGTTACACACCAATAATACAACACACGGCTACTGCAGTTACCATGCAAAATTCGGTAACAAATCACATAATTGCATTAAACCATGTAATTTTATTAATAACAAGTCGGGAATTTTATTAATAACAAGTCGGGACTTGAAGAAAGGAACCCTAACGGACCAGTCAACAGGATTGCAGATTAGAGGAGCTTCGCTGCAAGGACCCTCATCTGGCATTTCAACGCTGTCTACAAGTCAAAAATACCGGGACATCCTACAAAAATACCCAACACTGACTCGACCCAACATCAAGAGTCAAGACGTTCCGAGTCACAACGTCACTCACGTCATAGAAACCAAGGGACCGCCGGTAACTGAACGAGCCCGCAGGATGGCACCAGCACTGCTTGAAGCCGCAAAGAAGGAATTTAGATTTATGATGGAGCAAGGGATTTGCAGGCCGTCCAAAAGTAGCTGGGCGAGCCCACTACACATGGTGAAAAAATCCAACGGGGAATGGCGCCCTTGCGGCGATTATAGGCGTTTAAACGCAATAACAACGCCAGATAAATGTCCGATACCACAGCTCCACGACTTTGCACACAAATTAAATAAGGCGAAAATTTTCTCTACAATTGACCTAGTGCGCGCCTACAATCAAATCCCAGTCGACGAGGCGGACATACCGAAAACCGCAATAATAACACCGTTTGGCTTATACGAATTTACATCGATGCAGTTCGGACTATCTAACGCAGCCCAAACCTTCCAAAGATTTATGCACGCTGTAACAAGAGATTTAGAATCATGTTTCGTGTATATAGATGACATTTTAATTGTATCGGAAAACGAGCAAGAACATCTAAAACATTTAGATGCCCTTTTCCAACGCCTCACAGAAAACAACCTGATAATAAACCTCAACAAATGCAAATTTGGTCTACCAGCCGTTGATTTTCTAGGACACACAATATCACCGGACGGTATCACTCCCATCAAAGAGAAGGTGAAAACGATTGAAGATTTTCCACTTCCCAAAACAATGCAAGGTTTAAGACGTTTTCTTGGAATGTTGAACTACTACAGGAGATTTTTGAAGAACTCAATCAGCACCCAGATTAAACTCTTCAACTTCACAGCAGGCTACAGGAAAAATGACAAAAGAACCCTCACTTGGACTCCGGAATTGACAGCTGCGTTTGAGGAATGCAAAAATCAGCTGACAAATGCCACCCTCCTCGCGCACCCGGATCCCCAAGCGAAAATCGCCATAATGGTCGACGCGTCTGATTTGGCAATCGGCGCATCCCTCCAACAGTTCAAAGGTGATGCATGGCAACCTTTAGGATTTTTCTCCCGTAAATTTACACCCGCTCAATGTAAATATAGCACTTTCGACCGGGAGTTAACAGCATTATTCGAAGCAATCAAATATTTTAGAAATGAAATAGAAGGTAGAAATTTCACAGTCTACACCGATCACAAACCGATTACGTTTGCGTTCAGCAAGAAACGCGCTTCAAGCTCACCGCGTCAGGAAAGACAACTAGATTTCATTTCACAGTTCACCACCGACGTCAAGCACATCTCCGGTCATCTCAACACCGTAGCAGATACGCTGTCTCGAATAGAAGAGATAAACAGCCCCTCTGCTATTGATTACAGACGTATGGGGAAAGAGCAGAGTCACGACGACGATCTTATTAAGGCGCATGAGGACTCCTCCCTTGTCTTGCGGAAAATGATAATTCCCGACACGGACGAATTATTATGGTGCGACATCTCCACTGGTCGTGTGAGACCCTTTGTTCCTCGAGACATGAGAGAACAAGTAATAGCCAACGTACACAACGTATGCCACCCAGGCGCCTCCGGCACCTCCAACAGCATACGTCAGAGATTCGTCTGGCCCAAGATGGCAAAGGAAATCAAAACCTTCGTCAAACAGTGTGTCGCTTGCCAGAAAGCCAAAGTATCACGACACACAACTGCACCCACAGCGACATTTATCCTGCCCGAGGATCGATTCAGAAACGTCCACATTGACTTGGTCGGCCCTCTACCAGCTTGCAATGAGTACAAATACCTCCTAACAATGATTGACAGGTACACTCGCTGGCCAGAAGCAGTGCCATTAAAAGATATGTCCGCAGAAAACGTAGCTACAGCCTTAATGTCACACTGGATAGCTCGACACGGCGTTCCAGACACAATCACCACAGACCAAGGACGACAATTTGAATCCTGTCTTTTTAGGAGCCTCACTCAAAAATTCGGTATCAAACATAACCGAACCACCGCCTATCACCCGCAATCTAACGGAATTATTGAAAGGTGGCACAGGACCCTTAAAGCATCTCTGATGGCGCGTGATAACTCGGACTGGTTGGAAAATCTCCCGATCATCCTACTCGGTTTGAGATCAACAGTCCGCGAAGACATAAAATGCTCACCCGCCGAATTCACGTACGGAAGAACACTTAGGCTACCATCTGAATTCTTCACCACAACCCACAGCGAAGAACCCGACACCTACGTCGGACGCCTACAAAAAAGATTTAATGAGATGAAACCCACTCCCGCTAGTAACCACAGCGCTGGAAAATTTTTCATCCACAAGGATTTACCGCATTCATCACACGTTTTCCTACGCACCGACGCTGTAAGGAAACCACTTCAAAACCCCTACGAAGGACCTTTCGAAGTCAAAGAACGTGACGATAAAACTTATGTTATCATGGTCAACGGTAAACCAAAAAGAGTCTCAATAGATCGACTGAAACCTGCATTCTTTCAAAGCACTGAAGAAATTCCATCAAGAGGAACCGTCACACAGCCCCCAATAACGAAAATGACAACTCGATCCGGAAGACATGTTCATTTCCCGGACAGATATCAAGCGCAGTAATAATTTGGCAATATCATAAGGCACAGTAATTAGCCAAAAAACTAACCAGAAACCTTAGATTGACGTATCCATAAATTTCATAAATTAATTGTAACTATCATATCGCAAATGTCAGACAATCTAATAAATTACTGTTACTAAAACAAAAAAACAATATAAAATTTACTATCAATAATACGCATATATAAGCATCCTACAATAAAATCTTTATTATGTAAATATTCACAATACTATGTACTACGTCAAAAGTGCATTAATAAAAACAACAATAGAACTGTCATAACAAGCTATTTTTAAATCATTGTAAACAAGCATAGTATACACAGGTAGCTCACTACTACGCTAAGTACAGTGCGACTAGCGCTCGCCGTTCTTCAATAATTACGTTACCTGTATATCATTTATGTACCTAGTTACTACGGCGAATAAAATTCGTACGGCCACAGTTACTATGCAACGGCGGCATGGATCCACTATTATTATTACTTTGTTATTACTTTCCTGTCGCTAACCGAGCGCAATATTATCACAACATTATGTACCTTAGATTATAAATGGACTTGTGTTTTTATAAATTATTATTGACATTGTAAAATATTCATTGTTGTAATTATGTACTTTATGCCTTTGTATCGCGTAGAGACGCTGGGGGGGAGGTATGTGGGACTACTTTAACTCATCCCACATATGACAACATTAAAATAATTACTCCGCCACCTGAAGCCCCGGGAGAGCTAGGTACGGACGGGAACGCAACTCTCTGGCATTCCACTTTCAACTTTCGACCAGACCACCCACCACTACCACCGTCTCTGCGTTCGCATAACGTGTAAATTCATTCTCGCAAATAAATTCAACAAAGATCGCAGACCTTTATTTTTCAATCATCCGAATTCCTTGAACACTAATTTACGATACCGGCAGCCATCGTAAATTACATACCACACTGCCATACTGGTGACCCCTGTTCACGCTGCCATAACATCCTTGTAGGCATATGTCTTGTATTATTGCCAACATAACGCATAAACCCAACCAAAGGTTATGCCATCGTCATTTTGTCTTTTTGATAATACCAATAGCTACAACTTGATCGTTTATGACATTGTGTATGTATCATATTTTTTTCCGGTATTGATATTGTACTTTTTTTTAAAATATTAAACGTTGGTATGTTGTTTTCATGATACATGAGAATGTTAAAATATCTACCATGATACGAGAAGCCCGTTATAATTACTTTTTTTACTGGCTAACATACGGTGTGGCCAAAGAGATAATTTGTTCCATTAAATGGTTATAAATATCTAATGCTGTACCGTCCTTTCAATACTAGGGTTCTTTCGTAAATCGTTCAATTTTACATGAGACGTGGAGACGTCATAATACTTACCATGATTCATGCGAACGATACAATATCTTGTTGTTTTCTTTAAATAAATTGACACTATGTACTTGTTCTACCGGACATAGATCATTTTTACCCTGACTTGTCGCCCTTAATCGGGACCTTTTGTTAAAACTCATCACACTGAAGGAAATTTCCTTCACTGTAGTGAGATTTTTTTTGTTCTGCTCAACAAACATGAAGCTGTGCATTCAGAAATTTTTCGGTTATTGATACCTGTGGACTTCTCGTCAGCGTACTCAAGAATCATCCACTATTCATTGACCATGGACTAGCCATCAGCTTCACTTTTGGTTAAGAGGTATCTTGTCGTGGGAGGTCAAACGGGACATTGACACAAAAACACCTAACTCGTTGTCTGGGAGACGAATAAGAAAACTCCCAGGTTTGTGAAATTTGAGCAAGGGTCCGTCATGTTTTCACAAACCGTAGAAGATTAAAAAACGACCCCTAATCTTTCACCAAATACACGTGAAAGATTAGATTGTTATTACTGTGTATTCTCCCTCACCTTTTCATCAAATTCGTGTATATTTGTAAAGAGTTAGGAAATTTGCTGGTTGATATATTTCGTCCTCACATAGAGATCGAATTGGGAACTAGCCCAGTCACCATCAATTTTCGCTGCTCAACCCTCCATCCTTCACCTTTTCATCATATTCATGTATATTTGTAAGGAGCTTGGAAATCTGCTGGTTGACCATATTTCGTTCTCACATAGAGATCGGATTGGAAATCAGCCCAATCACCAACAGACCTTCTCGCTCAACTCCATGTATGTTTTTTTCATCCCTCATTATCCTTGAGGTTAAGTTCATGAATCTGGAAGTGTGTAAGTGTATAGCGAATCGTCTGTCTGTAAGACAATCTTTATCCATGAAATTTACTTCAAATAATCTCTCCTTTTCACCCCATTCCAAGGTAATCTTATTTTATTTATTTGGGAAAATCAACAGATTATTTACATATATAAGAATAAACTAAATAATAAAGATAAAATCCAATAACAGATTTTCACTTAAAATTATAATAATAATAAAGAATATTAAAACAAAAAACTAAGGGTTCTGTACCCGTGGCCTGAGAGATTTACAAAAAATACAATATTGTAAATAATAAATAAAAAAATAATAACAGATCTAGGAACACAAATAAATTAAAATTTTAAGTTAACTGATATACTAATAACCAGTATCAATACACATATCTTGTAATTTTGAAAGTCGTAAGTTGCTATCGCTCAAGCGCTAACACCGGCCATTGAAGGTAAACTTCTTTCAGAAACTTGTATTTGCTTTTGATATAACAGTATCAAAAAGGTAACCTCACGCCAGTCGTGATACTTTTTGTCATCCCAAATCTCGGGATACCCATAGCGTAGTCAGCATATCGATTCTCTCTCTTCTCTCTAACCAACTACGTTTTTTTTTTGTCTTCGTCTCTTATTTTGAAATCAAATTGTTTCTCTCCAAACGTTTTTGCATCATTGGTCTACCAGGCAGGTAAACTTCAAGAATTTTGGCTCTAATAATAACCTGTCCCTGGATTAAAAAGAAGACCAGCAGCCCTCCTCATCACCTGCAAGCTGAGCTTCACTTCATTGCCGCCTTCACTTCCACCATTCACATCTCTCCAATCTCTGCGTACCAAAAACACCCGACCGCACCCAAATTAGGTGTGAGTCGTGCGTGCAGTTGCAAATCAAGTTGTCTCACCATTCAAACAATATTAAAAAACCAACCTCCGAGCATGTCAGCTCAGGGTTAGTCATGTTCCTGCCAAACCACTTGCCGTTGTGCAAATCAACCACTTGCCGTTTTGCAAATCAACCACTTGCCGTTTTGCAAATCAACCACTTGCCGATGTGCGAACTCAACATAATAGCCATTGTGCGCTTAAACCATCAATCAACTTACTGGTATTACTCCATGTTATTACCAACTCCATTTCACCAAAGAGTTAGTCAAACCAAGTAGGTCTCTTTTGCTATATTTGTGTCTTGTGTAAGACATCCTCGTAGGCACATGTCTTGTATTATTGCCAACATAACGCATAAACCCAACCAAAGGTTATGCCATCGTCATTTTGTCTTTTTGATAATACCAATAGCCACAACTTGATCGTTTATGACATTGTGTATGTATCATATTTTTTCCGGTATTGAAATTGTACTTTTTTTTAAATATTAAACGTTGGTATGTTGTTTTCATGATACATGAGAATGTTAAAATATCCACCATGAGACGAGGGATCGTTATAAAATCTAACACTATACATGAGAATGTTAAAATATCTACCATGATACGGGAAGCTCGTTATAATTACTTTTTTTACTGCCTAATATACGCTGTGGCCAAAGAGATAATTTGTTCCATTAAATGGTTATAAATATCTAATGTTGTACCGTCCTTTCAATACTAGGGTTCTTTCGTAAATCAACACACATATCTTGTAATTTTGAAAGTCGTAAGTTGCTATCGCTCAAGCGCTAACACCGGCCATTGAAGGCCAACTTCTTTCAGAAACTTGGTGTTACTACTGTACAACCACCTACCTATACCTTGTATTTGCTTTTGATACAACAGTATCAAATAGGTAACCTCACGCCAGTCGTGATACTTTTTGTCTTCCCAAATCTCGGGATACCCATAATGTAGTCAGCATATCGATTCTCTCTCTTCTCTTTAACCAACTACTTTTTTTTGTCTTTCATCTCTTCTCTTGAACACAATTTGTTTCTCTCCAAACGTTTTTGCATCATTGGTCTACCAGGCAGGTAAACTTCAAGAATTTTGGCTCTAATAATAACCTGTCCCTGGATTAAAAAGAAGACCAGCAGCCCTCCTCATCACCTGCAAGCTGAGCTTCACTTCATTGCCGCCTTCACTTCCACCATTCACATCTCTCCAATCTCTGCGTACCAAAAACACCCGACCGCACCCAAATTAGGTGTGAGTCGTGCGTGCAGTTGCAAATCAAGTTGTCTCACCATTCAAACAATATTAAAAAACCAACCTCCGAGCATGTCAGCTCAGGGTTAGTCATGTTCCTGCCAAACCACTTGCCGTTGTGCAAATCAACCACTTGCCGTTTTGCAAATCAACCACTTGCCGTTTTGCAAATCAACCACTTGCCGATGTGCGAACTCAACATAATAGCCATTGTGCGCTTAAACCATCAATCAACTTACTGGTATTACTCCATGTTATTACCAACTCCATTTCACCTTGACAACCACTGCCCCACCACATCAGCATAATGCAATTCATGCTGGTACGACAACAGAACCCGCATACTTCTTGACCTCCGCAACAACTTCTCTCAACCACAACCAAGAAGCACAGTTCAATTTCTAAGGCCCTAGTGAATACTTGAGTGCAATCTCAAATGGGTCAAGTTACAGTGAAAGTGTAACTTCATAATTTCAGTGAAATTACGTCTACTTGGTACTTTACGAAAACACTACGCTCTTCAAACTTGGCTTACAGACCAATGAAATTTTATAGTCCTTTTTTTCAATTGCATAACCTTGAATGTCTTCTTACCATTGCATAACCATGTATTTTTTTTATTTTTTGAAATCAACATTGCAATTTACTCTCTACTTCTCTCACAACAAGGTGAAGAGGATTTTTCTGCGCCTATTGCTTCATTACCACGTCTGAAATGTGTTATAAAGGTGTTATGAAGCCCAGTCACCCTATACATTAAAGCACAGTCACCCTATACATTAAAGTACGGTCACCCTGGATCCCCACCCCGCGGACAAAGCACGCAAAACAAATGGTCAAGCGCGCCGTCGCTCCCGCGTGTGCCGGCCGCCAGTCAAAATCTAGCCTCGGACACTGTTCCCTGCGCCCTGCTGAATCATCGCTCACTCGAGCATGACGCAGTCCTTACCGGAACCCGCGAAATCACGCGACCGAACCGCATCATAAACGGACTCTATTGTGGCCGCGAGCGTCCAGCATGACATGGCGAAGCAGTAAGCAACTCCAGAATTTCCCCCCTTTTATTGTGTTCAATTCATAAATTCACCTAGTTACCAATTCATCCTGTTGAGGGGGAGAGAGAATTCGATAATATGTGTTCTTTAAAGCTAATATGTGCTCCCCGTGTAATTCTACTGTAATAAACCTTTATCCTACAAGTTCTGTTTTGTGATAATTGAAGTGACCTTTCCCCATATACTGACCGTTGGGGACGTGGAAGTGAACAGAGAGCCCCCCACGCCCTGATGAACTTAGATTCTCACCTGTCTACCACGAGCTAGCCTAACCTGCCCTTGGTTCGATTCCAATTTGGGGCCTAAACATCATTTATATTACACTGACTTCCAAGATGGGGGCATTTTTCATTACAGTAGGATAATGAATATTTATAAAAAGAATTAGGAGAAACCTTGTGTGTAACAAGCAAGGTATCCACGGAAGATACCACAAATCAAAACAACCCAAACTAACCTAACCCAACCTAACCGAACCGCTAACCCAACGAGCTACTTCCATTGCTCAGAAAAAAATGCACATTGTCAACAATCAATACTGATGCATTCACTATAATTTAAAAAAAATGATACAAAAAACGAAAAGATTATTGGTGCATACAACGAGATATTATAAGATTTGTATCAATTCCTTTTATTGAATAATCAATCAATTTAAAGAGTATAATCATTTATGATTACAAATATTATTAAATTTATGTTATAATGCATATATAATTCGTTACTTCTCTCTTTTTTCCTTTTTTTGAAAATAGGCATCAAATGACTAAACTTCCAAAAGAAACACACCTGATGAGAGTAACTTCATAAATAACTTATGTAAGGGATGTGATAATGAATGTATACAATTAACTAGGAATCTAGGTGGAAATTTATGGGGTCCTGCGGATTTGGGGGAATCAAGACTCTCCAGATTAGATATAACGTCATCTATAATGACTGCACAGTCAGATATATTAAGGTTCTCAACCAAATTAGAACAAAAGTACTTACTGTCTACACTTTTACAAACATATATTATACACCACCATAAAACTCAGCAAACGGATTAACAGTTTCCTGTAGATTTTGTGATAGTTTACAATCGAATGACAAATGACATAGTACTAGGTATATAAGTTCAATTTTCTTTTTGGAATTTAACATATTTCCAAAATAAATTTGAGTCCTCTATGAGAGAGCCTTCGAAAACACACATGTAACTGTTAAAACATTTAGTAGAGAGCTTATTACATTCTGCCCTCAATTTATGAAAGGAAATATGATCGATTGCCAGGCGACTTTGTAATTAAGTCTATCAGTTCTTTTGAGAACCATTTCGGAAATTCAGTTTGCCTGTAAATTGTCAAGGGTACAATATTTTTGATTGCAAAATTAACAATGGAGAAAAATTTAACAAGTTGTACATTAATGTCAGCATCAGTGTCGAAGAATGAAGGGTCAATCTTTTATTTTATTTTTTTATTTTTTATTGTTATTAAGTTTAATTTGTAGAACTCCATTTTATTTTTTTTTATTTTTTATATATTCAATAATATTGTTATTGGGTTTATAAAAACAGTTTATTTTTAAACAAGTTCTGCTGTGTAATTATTATTACGCGTGACAGCTGTTTCGCCCTCTGAAGGCATTATTAACAGTTAAATTCCAAAAAGAAAATTGAACTTATATACCTAGTACTATGTCATTTGTCATTCGAATGTAAACTATCACAAAATCTACAGGAAACTGTTAATCCGTTTGCTGAGTTTTATGGTGGTGTATAATATATGTTTGTAAAAGTGTAGACAGTAAGTACTTTTGTTCTAATTTGGTTGAGAACCTTAATATATCTGACTGTGCAGTCATTATAGATGACGTTATATCTAATCTGGAGAGTCTTGATTCCCCCAAATCCGCAGGACCCCATAAATTTCCACCTAGATTCCTAGTTAATTGTATACATTCATTATCACAGCCCTTACATAAGTTATTTATGAAGTTACTCTCATCAGGTGTGTTTCTTTTGGAAGTTTAGTCATTTGATGCCTATTTTCAAAAAAAGGAAAAAAGAGAGAAGTAACGAATTATATATGCATTATAACATAAATTTAATAATATTTGTAATCATAAATGATTATAGGGTCAGTGGGCCGGTTGTGATTTTTTCGTTTTTGAATGAGCACCAAACTTGCACATAAATGTAAATTATATTTTTTCCAACATTAATGTACAATAAAAATACCTGTCTTTAATATATGTAAATATATCCAGTAACAGTTCTTTAATTATTTTTAAATAATTTTTTTTCATTGAACTGGACCCATGCATTAGTTGTGGTCACAATTTAATCAGTTCTGGCCACACCCGTGTGCCGGTTTTGGCCACATGAATCTATGAGGGAACTTACATTTTTTATCTAAATTAAACACAGTTATGATTATAAATCGATGTTTATTATTCAAGTTATACAATAAACTTATAAAAAAATAAGATTTAGCGCAAATTTAGACCTGAAAGTTCGATTTCGAAAGTATAAAAAGAATTTTGCCTTTTGGTTGTACCTGTAAACAATGGTGGTGGCAATATCATTTTAATATCAATCTCAGCAACAGATGCCAAATCAGGAATTTGTGGCATTGTGAATTGGCTACCAGTGGTATTATGTTTTCTCAGGTAGCTTATCTCGAACTCATTGTCTTCGTCTTTTGAACGCAATATTTTGCCGACATAATAAAAAGTGGCTTTGGGATTCTTGAATTCAACCAGGGCATAATCTCCTTCCAGGGGTGTTCGATCTAGTTCTTCGAAACCCGACGGCTTTACCTGTGGAATCCAGTCTTCGCAGTCCGAATGAGACGTATCACGCAAATTTTCTTCCTCTGACTTCTCTGAAATTTCAATGGTCGGTTTCTTTTTTTAAATGTTCTTATTTATTTTTTTAGCTAGTTTTATCTGTTTTTGTTCTTATTTTCTGTCTTTCTCCTTTTCCTTAGCCATCATAATATCTTTCCATTTATCTGATGTTAACACCGAAGAAATATACTCTCTCTTTTGACTGGTAGTATTTGTCTTCTCTTCAGGCCATATGACGCATTTTTTCACTAATTCTGCGGCATTAGTCGGCATATTCAATTCTAAAACACTACAAAAAAGAAGAAACATAATAATTTATTAAGTTAAAATATCAAAATTAGCGGATATGTACATTTTTTTAGATAATGGCCAAAACTAGTACTGTATGGGAGCCACTTGTGGCCACCAGCGTGGCCACAACCCATACATTTGTATAAATTCTTGTGTCAGTAATGGCCACATCGAAAAATCATGTTTAAACAACCAATTTGCTAAAAATTACCTCAAAAACATATTACTTTACCCTTTTATAATGGGTACAACTTGTTTTCAAATAAAACATCAAAAGGATTACAAATATATATTAAGATTACTTACAGTGGGTTCCTTAAGGTTTTGGATAACAATCTCAATAAAAAAATCCGCAACACTTATTCGCATCGACCAAACACAAACTGTTAACAATAAGATTTATTGTGTCACTTGTCAACGAAGACCATTGACAAATATGCATTTTGCCATAGAGTAAAAAACGATTCGATTTTATTTGGCTTATATTTCGACTTGTAAAGTTGAAAATGGCCAGAACCGGCCCAATGGCCAAAACCGGCCCACTGACACTACTCTTTAAATTGATTGATTATTCAATAAAAGGAATTGATACAAATCTTATAATATCTCGTTGTATGCACCAATAATCTTTTCGTTTTTTGTATCATTTTTTTTAAATTATAGTGAATGCATCAGTATTGATTGTTGACAATGTGCATTTTTTTCTGAGCAATGGAAGTAGCTCGTTGGGTTAGCGGTTCGGTTAGGTTGGGTTAGGTTAGTTTGGGTTGTTTTGATTTGTGGTATCTTCCGTGGATACCTTGCTTGTTACACACAAGGTTTCTCCTAATTCTTTTTATAAATATTCATTATCCTACTGTAATGAAAAATGCCCCCATCTTGGAAGTCAGTGTAATATAAATGATGTTTAGGCCCCAAATTGGAATCGAACCAAGGGCAGGTTAGGCTAGCTCGTGGTAGACAGGTGAGAATCTAAGTTCATCAGGGCGTGGGGGGCTCTCTGTTCACTTCCACGTCCCCAACGGTCAGTATATGGGGAAAGGTCACTTCAATTATCACAAAACAGAACTTGTAGGATAAAGGTTTATTACAGTAGAATTACACGGGGAGCACATATTAGCTTTAAAGAACACATATTATCGAATTCTCTCTCCCCCTCAACAGGATGAATTGGTAACTAGGTGAATTTATGAATTGAACACAATAAAAGGGGGGAAATTCTGGAGTTGCTTACTGCTTCGCCATGTCATGCTGGACGCTCGCGGCCACAATAGAGTCCGTTTATGATGCGGTTCGGTCGCGTGATTTCGCGGGTTCCGGTAAGGACTGCGTCATGCTCGAGTGAGCGATGATTCAGCAGGGCGCAGGGAACAGTGTCCGAGGCTAGATTTTGACTGGCGGCCGGCACACGCGGGAGCGACGGCGCGCTTGACCATTTGTTTTGCGTGCTTTGTCCGCGGGGTGGGGATCCAGGGTGACCGTACTTTAATGTATAGGGTGACTGTGCTTTAATGTATAGGGTGACTGGGCTTCATAACACCTTTATAACACATTTCAGACGTGGTAATGAAGCAATAGGCGCAGAAAAATCCTCTTCACCTTGTTGTGAGAGAAGTAGAGAGTAAATTGCAATGTTGATTTCAAAAAATAAAAAAAATACATGGTTATGCAATGGTAAGAAGACATTCAAGGTTATGCAATTGAAAAAAAGGACTATAAAATTTCATTGGTCTGTAAGCCAAGTTTGAAGAGCGTAGTGTTTTCGTAAAGTACCAAGTAGACGTAATTTCACTGAAATTATGAAGTTACACTTTCACTGTAACTTGACCCATTTGAGATTGCACTCAAGTATTCACTAGGGCCTTAGAAATTGAACTGTGCTTCTTGGTTGTGGTTGAGAGAAGTTGTTGCGGAGGTCAAGAAGTATGCGGGTTCTGTTGTCGTACCAGCATGAATTGCATTATGCTGATGTGGTGGGGCAGTGGTTGTCAAGGTGAAATGGAGTTGGTAATAACATGGAGTAATACCAGTAAGTTGATTGATGGTTTAAGCGCACAATGGCTATTATGTTGAGTTCGCACATCGGCAAGTGGTTGATTTGCAAAACGGCAAGTGGTTGATTTGCAAAACGGCAAGTGGTTGATTTGCACAACGGCAAGTGGTTTGGCAGGAACATGACTAACCCTGAGCTGACATGCTCGGAGGTTGGTTTTTTAATATTGTTTGAATGGTGAGACAACTTGATTTGCAACTGCACGCACGACTCACACCTAATTTGGGTGCGGTCGGGTGTTTTTGGTACGCAGAGATTGGAGAGATGTGAATGGTGGAAGTGAAGGCGGCAATGAAGTGAAGCTCAGCTTGCAGGTGATGAGGAGGGCTGCTGGTCTTCTTTTTAATCCAGGGACAGGTTATTATTAGAGCCAAAATTCTTGAAGTTTACCTGCCTGGTAGACCAATGATGCAAAAACGTTTGGAGAGAAACAATTTGATTTCAAAATAAGAGACGAAGACAAAAAAAAAACGTAGTTGGTTAGAGAGAAGAGAGAGAATCGATATGCTGACTACGCTATGGGTATCCCGAGATTTGGGATGACAAAAAGTATCACGACTGGCGTGAGGTTACCTTTTTGATACTGTTATATCAAAAGCAAATACAAGTTTCTGAAAGAAGTTTACCTTCAATGGCCGGTGTTAGCGCTTGAGCGATAGCAACTTACGACTTTCAAAATTACAAGATATGTGTATTGATACTGGTTATTAGTATATCAGTTAACTTAAAATTTTAATTTATTTGTGTTCCTAGATCTGTTATTATTTTTTTATTTATTATTTACAATATTGTATTTTTTGTAAATCTCTCAGGCCACGGGTACAGAACCCTTAGTTTTTTGTTTTAATATTCTTTATTATTATTATAATTTTAAGTGAAAATCTGTTATTGGATTTTATCTTTATTATTTAGTTTATTCTTATATATGTAAATAATCTGTTGATTTTCCCAAATAAATAAAATAAGATTACCTTGGAATGGGGTGAAAAGGAGAGATTATTTGAAGTAAATTTCATGGATAAAGATTGTCTTACAGACAGACGATTCGCTATACACTTACACACTTCCAGATTCATGAACTTAACCTCAAGGATAATGAGGGATGAAAAAAACATACATGGAGTTGAGCGAGAAGGTCTGTTGGTGATTGGGCTGATTTCCAATCCGATCTCTATGTGAGAACGAAATATGGTCAACCAGCAGATTTCCAAGCTCCTTACAAATATACATGAATATGATGAAAAGGTGAAGGATGGAGGGTTGAGCAGCGAAAATTGATGGTGACTGGGCTAGTTCCCAATTCGATCTCTATGTGAGGACGAAATATATCAACCAGCAAATTTCCTAACTCTTTACAAATATACACGAATTTGATGAAAAGGTGAGGGAGAATACACAGTAATAACAATCTAATCTTTCACGTGTATTTGGTGAAAGATTAGGGGTCGTTTTTTAATCTTCTACGGTTTGTGAAAACATGACGGACCCTTGCTCAAATTTCACAAACCTGGGAGTTTTCTTATTCGTCTCCCAGACAACGAGTTAGGTGTTTTTGTGTCAATGTCCCGTTTGACCTCCCACGACAAGATACCTCTTAACCAAAAGTGAAGCTGATGGCTAGTCCATGGTCAATGAATAGTGGATGATTCTTGAGTACGCTGACGAGAAGTCCACAGGTATCAATAACCGAAAAATTTCTGAATGCACAGCTTCATGTTTGTTGAGCAGAACAAAAAAAATCTCACTACAGTGAAGGAAATTTCCTTCAGTGTGATGAGTTTTAACAAAAGGTCCCGATTAAGGGCGACAAGTCAGGGTAAAAATGATCTATGTCCGGTAGAACAAGTACATAGTGTCAATTTATTTAAAGAAAACAACAAGATATTGTATCGTTCGCAGGAATCATGGTAAGTATTATGACGTCTCCACGTCTCATGTAAAATTGAACGATTTACGAAAGAACCCTAGTATTGAAAGGACGGTACAGCATTAGATATTTATAACCATTTAATGGAACAAATTATCTCTTTGGCCACACCGTATGTTAGCCAGTAAAAAAAGTAATTATAACGGGCTTCTCGTATCATGGTAGATATTTTAACATTCTCATGTATAGTGTTAGATTTTATAACGATCCCTCGTCTCATGGTGGATATTTTAACATTCTCATGTATCATGAAAACAACATACCAACGTTTAATATTTAAAAAAAAGTACAATTTCAATACCGGAAAAAATATGATACATACACAATGTAATAAACGATCAAGTTGTGGCTATTGGTATTATCAAAAAGACAAAATGACGATGGCATAACCTTTGGTTGGGTTTATGCGTTATGTTGGCAATAATACAAGACATGTGCCTACGAGGATGTCTTACACAAGACACAAATATAGCAAAAGAGACCTACTTGGTTTGACTAACTCTTTGCTTACAAAAAAAGGGTTTGTAGTGGTTTATTTAAGACCTGATTGGGTTTTACCTACTTAAAATGACCAAACAAAAAAGCTAGGAAACACACTTGGTGTTGCCAGAATTGCCACAAACACGAATGTTGTGAACTTTATATGCTACAAATTTTATACAAAAGGCACCTAGAGACACAGGATGACTTGATATGAGTGACCTGGCTCGGTGTATTTGACAAGGCAAATTAATGCTATTTAAGTCAAAATAAAAACAGAATAACAAATTTGGGTCAGGAAGTTGAGATCCTTCTGTGTTTTGGAAAAAAAGAGAGGGTTATCATGCAGAGGTCGAAATGCGAGTTTTTATATGAAACTAACGTGTTAAGACATGCTGTTGTCTGCACGAGGGCCAAATCTCGTGGGACTGGGGTAGAGCTTATTTATTTATTTATTTATTTATTTATTTATTGATTTATTGTGAAAAACAGTATAAGCCATTTACATTTCACAAATAACAGTTTATAAATTACAGTTTATAAGAAGTAAGTACATACATTTATTTGCATGGGTAAGTACATCAATACTATCTGATTAACCAGATTTGTTAAATAGTATGCTTATTGCCGTCTTAAATTCTCTTTGGTTCAAATTGAAAATGTCAATCACAGAAGAAATGTTATTTAACAAAGTAGTTATTCTCCCCAAAGGCATGATCATTGGTAGGTTGGTCCTGCCCCTTGGAAAAATAAATAATCTGTGCTGTCTAGCTCTGATGAAATTATCAGGGACATAAAAAGAAATTCGTTCCAGAATATCTGGATTGCAAATGTGCCCATTTAGCAGCTTGTGCGCCACTAACACCATTGCAATATTTCTCCTAACGTCTAGACGTTCTATCCCCAGCATTCCGGCAAGAAAATCAGAGGGATACAATAAAGGGTAATATCCGAACTCTCGCATGTAGAGGTATCGCATAAACTTTTTTTGCACCTTTTCTACATCATTTGAGTAAAGGGCATCTTCGGGTCCCCATATTATCGATCCACTCTCAAGAATGCTGCGAACCAGAGTAAAATAAAGCATTTTTATGACTGCCGTATTCGTAAAAGATTTCGAATTACATATAACAAAACCCAGCATTCGCATTGCAGAGTTGCACACCGAATCGATATGAGTTCGAAAAGTCAAACGCGTGTCAAAAGTGATTCCTAAATCCTTCGTTATCGAAATATGTTTTAGAGAGGTACCAGACATTTTATAGTTAAAAGATAAAGTACGCTTTGCCCTTGTAATGCACATAATTGAACACTTACTACTGTTAAAATGAAGTTTATTTTGATGACTCCACTCTACTATACCGTCGATATCGATTTGTAGACGAATGGAGTCTTCATTTGTCGTTATACAGGTGTATAGTTTAATGTCATCCGCAAATAATAAAAATTTTACAAATCTTATAAACATCCCTATGTCATTAATAAACAATAAAAATAATAGTGGTCCTAAATTAGACCCTTGAGGGACCCCAGAATTTGTGGCGTAGAGTTTCGATGTGAACTGCCCGTAAACAACGTATTGTTTTCTATTAGACAAATAATTATGAAAGAACAAAAGAGCTGTAAGTTTGTTTGTTGTGGTGGTGGTAACCTAGTGAAGGTGGTGTCTATTGTGTCCGCACTTCCTGGTTTGACAATATCTTTTACGTGGTAGTTGCCGATGTGTTTACCAGAGGCGTCCGATAGGGTGTATACCACATCTGAGATTTTCCTCAGCACCTTTGCCTTAACAAAGCGAGGGGCTAGTTCTGCAGAGAAGTACAGAGCACGTTGTGAGAGTGTGTTGTTGCGTCTCCAAACTGTGTCGTTTTCCAAAGGTAACATGTTTTCTGCGTAAATGGGGTATTTCCACAAACGAGGGATTCTGTTGAAAATGTATGGAATATTTAAAGATCATTTTTCTGATTTTAATCATCGTACTAAAAATGTTTGTTTTTTATGTTTTCATTCAAAATTATTGATTTTAAAAACGATCAAATACTGACAAACTGAAAACGGCCCGTGATTGGCTGATTGTATTTAAACGTCACATGCGTATGCCACGCGCGGACCACAACTCAACCAAACTACCAAACATTTCTTTGAGAACTGACGTTTATGTAAAGCTCGTGATTTTGACCGTTTTTTTCTTATTTTTTAAGATAATTGTGATATTTTGTGAACTTATTCATATATTTTACATTATTTTTATGACTGAGAGTGGTTTTGTAAAAGGACAGGCTGATAACTTGCCTAGAATCGATGTTTTGATGATGGGTTCTTTTTTTGCCAACAACGCTAATTTTGTTAGTGCTGAATTTAAAGGTTGGAAAGCATCAAGGTATGCAAAAATATTAGATACTCTCTCATAATTTTCAGTATTTTAGTTACATGCACCCAAAATATTCGTTTTTTTTACATTTTTTCACGTAAATACAATCGAAGTGTCTGTCACGTAACCTGTTTCTCACAACACGCTATGCAACTGTCACCATAATAATTAGTATTTTTAAATTACAGTATTGACCTTACAAATGTAGTAATTTCTTACTAGTGTATAGTTGTCCATTTTAACAATATGTGTATATTTATTTAATTTTATTTACTTTAAAACACACTACAAATATTATTTTTACATATGTAGTGATGACAAAAAGCATTTCCGAAGGTTTTTTTATATACAGATACAGATTTATTTATACAACAACATTATTACATTACATGTAATATTTTGATCCACAGAACTAGGCAAAGTCTGCCACTAAACTTGCAATGACTTCAAGGCTTCTTTTCTTTAATTCTATCAGTCTTGGAGTAGGAAGGATTTTTTTTGACAGTCGAATTTGTGTGGAATGACAGTCTTTTTTAAATACACTCTACCACCCATTAATTTAAACCTCATGTAATTTTCGACGTCTTCCTCAAGCTAAAATAATATAAAGAAATCAACATTAAACGTCATATTTAAAAATCAATTGTCATATATTAATAGCGTTTTATATTGAATTAAATCATTTTCTTTGTATTAATAAAACAGAAACTTACATTAAAATGATCTTCGCAACAATGAAGCTTGCTTTTGAGAGAAATGGTTTTGTTTTTAACCGGGTCTCTTTTCATAACATGACACCATTTTTTCCTCATTTCGATGTTCTTCGGAAAGCACAAAAACACTTTATTTGGAGTTTTATATGTCGAATTTGTACACATGGGAACCATACAACATTTGTATTTCAAATGGGGAGACATTCTAAGAAATATAACGACAAAAACTCAAGCAAATACACTCGTAAACAAACAACAAAGTACCACTATCATGTACTGTCAGAAGCCGGCTAGAAAATGGCTATACCCTTATGACGTCACACGATAGCCCCGCCCCAAAATTTCGTTTTGGCGGTATTTCAAAAATGGGATTTTAGACTCGCTCTAGAAAATTTATTCGTCAACATAAAAATAATATAAAATTTCCTTAAGCATCGTAATTTTTGGCTTAATTTTTTTAAGCAATAAAAAAAACGTGGAATTGCCCCATTGTATCTGTTTGCATTCTTTTTGTGAGCAATTATCAACGCATCTGTGACTTCGCTGTAGATAGCGGAAAGTTCTTCAAGACGGTGAGCGTAGTTCTCTGATGGGTTATCAGTAGAAGGAGAAGATGATGGGAGGCTGGTGTCCCAATGCAAGGAGCCATGGACAATTTGTTCCATACCATGTTTGAGGAAGAAGGGGGTGTACCCAGTAGTGAGGTTCACCGTATTGTTTGGTGCGGCTTGAATTTTTTCTAGATTTTTGCACGGTGTTCGTTGATCTTTGTCAACTAGGATTGCCAGAACTGTGTTGATGGTCTGGTTGTAACGCTCTACCTTATTATTTTGGGGCGTGTAAAGGGTATTATAGAAAATATCTTTTATGCCATATTTGGCCAGAAATTCCTTGAATTCCAGAGCTATGAATTGTTTTCCACTGTCGCAAATGATGGTGCGAGGAGTGCCGTAGGGGATGAAATTATTTTTTTCTAACAAGTTTATGATTGCAGATGCTGTGGCTCTTTTTAATTGGAAGATCCAACAGAACTTGGTGAATATATCTACTATGCTAAGTATATGCATGTTTCCGGCGTAGCTTCTGGGGAATGGGCCGATGAGATCCATTGAGAGTGATTGTAATGGCTTGTCTGCTCGTTTGGGGTTATTCATGAGACCAGATGGGGGTGCAGTACTATGTTTGTATGCTTTGCAAGTGTCGCACTTATGGATGTATTTGCGGACTTGTTTAAACAGGCCTGGCCAGTAATACCTTAAGGCTATTTTCTTATAAGTTTTAAAAGTTCTTCGGTGTATGGATCCGAGGCCGCTGTGATTGTCGATGGTGATTTTCTGTTTGTCTTCTGAGGGAATGACAAGCTTCCAAGCATAGTCCTCGAGTATAGACAGTAGTGGTTTGAAGTTACGATATAACCGACCTTCTTTTATAATAAAGTTGGGAAATTTTTGCGGGTTGTTCCTGCATTCCTCGTAGGTTTTTAAATACCAAGTGTCTTTGGTGGTAAGAGTTGGTGTTGTTTCTTCGGAGGTCAGAGTGGCGAGTTCTATTCTTGAGAGGGCGTCCGGAACGATATTGTCTGCGCCTTTACGGTGGATGATATCAAAGGTGTATTGGGATAGGCGAAATGACCAGCGGGCCAATCTGCCAGATGGGTTGCTTAATGATATCAACCACTTTAGGCTGCTGTGATCGGTGATGACTGAGAACTTACTGCCTTCGATGTAGCCGCGGAAATGGTGGATAGAGTCCACGACTGCGAGTAGTTCTTTTTCAGTAATCCCATAGTTTTTTTCGTGTTTGTTACGAGAGAAGTATGCCACCGGGTGTTCGCCGTCGGGGAATTCTTGTGTTAGGACTCCGCCGATTCCAACATTGGAGGCGTCTGTATTAGAATTTAATCTATGAAAGGCAGATTGAAATTTGGGCAGTTTAGTACTGGTGCAGATTGCAGTGCTGTTTTTAGGGAGGTGAAAACCTTTTCAGTTTCAGTAGACCAAGCGAAGTTACTGAAACCTTTTCGGGTACCGGTAATTTTATTAAGAGGGGCCGCTATGGTGGAGAAATCCCTTATGAATCTTCTGTAGTATCCGGCGAGGCCAAGGAAACCTTTAACTTCTTTAGCATTCTTTGGCCTGGGAAAATTAGTCATAGCTTCGACTTTGGCAGGGTCGGTCCTTAGACCTTTTTCGTCTATGACAAAGCCGAGGTAGCGTAGGCGTGATTTGCAAAATTTAGATTTCTTTAGGTTAATGGTTAATCCGGCAAACTTGAGTTGTTGGAAAACTTTTTCTAAGGTGGCGATGTGTTTTTCGAACATGTCACTAATGATTATTAGGTCGTCCAGGTAGCAGAACAAATTATTGTCGGATTCGGGGACAAACAGTCTGTCCATCAGTCTTTGTAGCTCAGCAGGGCTGTTTTTTAAACCGAAAGGGAGTCTTTTAAAGTGGAACATTCCTCTGCCGGGCACTACAAATGCTGTTTTTTCACAAGAAACATCATCCAGAGGTATTTGCCAGAATGCTTTGGACAGATCTATTGAAGAAATGAATTTTGCGTTGCGTAGCTTATCCAGGATTGCGTGGACAAGGGGAAGAGGGTACGCGTCAGCCTCAGTACAGGCATTAAGTCTTCTGCTGTCGAGGCAGAATCGGGCGGAGCCGTCTTTTTTGGATACCAAGAGTGTGGGGTTGGTCCGGGCGCTTCTGCTGGGAACCACTATGCCCATATTTAGCATATCATCCAGTTCTTTCTCCAACAGTTTTAATTTCTGGGGAGCCAAATTGTAATATCTTTGTTTGATTGGTAGGCCATTTGTCTTGATGTGGTGTTTGACTAAATTTGTCAAATCAAGTCCACACTTTTCGAACGAGATTGACTCAAATTTCTTGATCACGTCCTCCAGTTGTTCGGTATGTGGTGGGAAAAGGTTCTCATAGGGAAGTATTGTGCGGATTTCGTTGATTGAGGTAACGGGTGTGGTGTTGTTGCGCGGATTGAATACCTGAGGTGCGATGTTGAAGGCTTTCCAGAAATCGACTCCAAAAATGAATTTCTGGGAGATGGTTGGTACGATAAGAAAATTTATTGGAACCGATTTGTTTCAGGTAGTTGTGACAGGTAGGACAATTGCTCCAGTGACTTTTTGTGAGTTATTATCTGCGGTGGTGACAAAAGCGGGGTATTTGTTGATTGCGAATCCATTGTTGACAAAGGGAATGTGGGCGTTTCCGCCGAGGCAACTAGCTGAAGCTCGAGCTGAACCTGAAAATAATGACACCACCGAAGCGAAACACTCTACGCTCGCTCACGAGGTAGGTACATATTTAGTGAGATTTATGCAATTCATGCGTTTTAACATGTTAGCTCCGGTGCTTTGAAATAATAGTGTGAATATATATATATTTTTTATTAGTAAAAAAAGATACACGAATTACATTACACAATATAGTACAGTTATTAATTACATAATTAAATATAAGTATTTTATGTACCCCCATAAATAAGCAGAGCTTGTGTGTATGGGGGGTGTTGTTATGTTGGTTTATATTTGATATGATTCAGTTCAACTGTTCGGAATACTTTTTAAGGTGGCTTTTGAATTCGCTTATATTTACATTCATATTTCTAATTTTTTCTGGTAATGAGTTAAAAAATTTAACTCCGAGATATTCATGGTTGAACTGTCCTATTGTTTTTGTACATTTAGGAGTAGGAAGTATTGACGTTTGTCTAAGATTTCTGTTATTTTTAAAGGGTGCAATTTTATTTTGAATATAGTTTTTATAAATTTGTAATGTTGCATGGTAATAAGTATAATGCACTTAATTTTCTGACCTTATTAATTTTCTAACTATTTTTTTAATTTTAATATGAGTGCATTCGTCTAGTGAATACGTCGCATGATATCGTGTTAAATCTATCGTGCCGCAATAATATCAGAGTGAATTAAAACTAACTAACTCGAGTCAGGAGAATAATGACGTCTTTCTGTGTGTTTCTCTGTGTTCGCGTGTGTGTGTCTGATGGCTTACTTTTTCTTCAAATATTCAAAAATAGTATAACTTTGAATGTACACTCTTCGGTACATATGTTAATTTTAGTACATTCAGTGAACACGTCTAGAGTCACAACAAACATACACACACACGCACATTATCAACCGCGATGGACGCTCAGTTGTGAATGAATAGATAAATAATAATGTGTAATGGTCTGTTTCAGGATCGTGCCCGAACCACCGATAGCTGGAAGAATATTTGATCGAAATCACTCGTCCCCCGTACATATATAAAAAACATTTCTATCAGCATTTATGTTCAAATGTACGGGCAGACGGACGAATGCTTATGATCGATTTATGGAACTTAGTGTCTACATAAGCCAGAGCCGACATCATCCACCGAATTAATAATATAACAGTCTGCTTTTCATTTCCTATATACTTATATGTCACCTGTACATGGATAAAACCATTTTGGGCAGAGAGTGTGGAGTATGCGTACCGGTGTGTTTATTGATGATAAATAATTGATCTATTTACATATGTTTAATTTTTCTCTTTATCCCGCCCCGTCCCAGGGACTCGCGCGCCGTAAGTACGCGCATATTTTTTTTTTTTTTTTTTTTTTTTTCATTTATTTATTGTTTACTTTTACATTACAAAATATATTTATGTTCGCAATCTCACCAATGAAGAAACTGGTTCTTGTGTTTGGTGAGAGAGTTACACTAATTATAAGAAAAATAGAATCATTATGCTATAAGTAAGTATATATATATGATAGGAACAATATATAAAGAGACAAAATCTAAATACAGTGGAGATGAGTATAGACTGATAATAAATATCAATGAAGGGAAAAACAGGCAATTATTTAGTTGATTATTTCTGAAAGAGTAACTTTAGTTTTAGTTTAAGTATGTTAATATCCTTTAATTTC
Organism: Hesperophylax magnus; assembly: GCA_026573805.1. Classification (NCBI taxonomy): domain Eukaryota; kingdom Metazoa; phylum Arthropoda; class Insecta; order Trichoptera; family Limnephilidae; genus Hesperophylax; species Hesperophylax magnus. The sequence continues at coordinate 154,237 of JAIUSX010000317.1, read as the reverse complement.
TTTATTTCAATCGGAAGGTTGTTGAAATACTTTATTCCTAAATATTTATAGTTATTTTGCATTTGTTTGGTATTACATTTTGGAATTTTGATATTGTATTGATATCTTTTAGATAAGTGGGTTTCAAATTTTTTGTTTATATTATCTTTATAAATTTGGATAATTGCATTTTTCTTGAATATATCTTCTACTCGGGGCACCCCGAAATCTATAAATAGCGTTTCTGTTGGATACGTGGAGGGTTTCTTGAGGATTACTTTGAGGATTAGCTTCTGGACCACTTTGATCGGGGTCAGAATCTTATTGTATGACCCCCCCCATCCAATAATTCCGTATTGAATTAACGACTGGATTAGTGCGTAGTATACTCTTTTTAGGTTATTTCTTTTTAAAATATTTCTTAATCTTATGAATATGTATACACACTTCCTGATACGCTTGACCAATTCACATATATGTCTTTTCCACTTCATATGTTGTTCTATTATCACTCCGAGATATTTAATTTCTGATACTGAGTTCAATATTGAACAGCCTTGGATACATATGTTTTTATTACATTTGTTATTGTGAATAATTATTTGAGTGTTAGGGAGTGTTTGTAGTTTGTTAATTGAGAAATGTATATAGTATGTCTTGTTAGCATTTAATGAGAGAAGATTTGTATCAAACCATTGTTTCAATGTGTTCATGCAATTATTTGCTTGTTCGTTAACTATATTCCAGTCGATCCCATTCACTATGATAGCTGTGTCGTCGGCATAGGATATTATGTTTGCGTTAAGTGGTAGTTTGAAAATATCGTTGACATAAATTATAAATAGTAGGGGGCCTAGGACTGTGCCTTGCGGTATCCCGAAATTACTTGTTAGCGGTAGACTAAGTGCGTTGTTTATCTTGACTATATGTTTTTAATATTTATCACGCCCGCCATCTGTCGACAGACGACCGTAACTTTATTGTTCCCGATCGATTTACGAAGAGGCCAGGTGGGAGCTTACGATTTGGACAAATAGATGGCGTCGATTAAAAAGCAGTTTCCCACATTACATACAAAGAAGCCGAGTCAATGTTTACGATGTACACAAACAGGTGGTGGTAATTATGAAGGTAATATTTAATTATTTTTTCAATCAAGAAGGTTTATTAGCACGTCATTAGTAACATCATAATGCCGTACACGAATACGTAAACGCCGTTTGAAGCGGCTTTAGTCATGTTCGGTGACCAGATCATTCTCGATAAATGAATTCTGAAAAATTTGAGATTAAAAAATCAAATTGACAATTGAGCTCTGGTGCTTTGAAATTTGTCAGTGAATGTGTAACAGGGTATATGTTCACTGTCTGTCGGGTCTTAGAGATTTGACAAATATATATAAATTTGTTAATTTTAACCGAGAGTCTCCCGACATGTATAAATCCGTCTAGTGAAATTCTGAACCACTACGTGTGTGGGTTCATGGAAGTATACGGTTTATGCTGTTTTGCTTGAAATAATGTTTACGAATCGATCCGGGATGGCATTTTAATTGATTATTTTTATTTTGTTTGAAGCATTAAATTAAATAATTAAGGCCAATAACACATCTCATTCACCTCACAGACGTGCGTGACAAGATTATTTAGTAAAAGACACAACCGTAAGGGACTTGTTCAAAATTTATAAATGTTTTTCAAATTCAGACTCTATACGGGTATGAGACTGTTAAAACACGATAGATCTTTTTCAAAACAGACAAATATATCGAAAAATTTTCAAAAACAACAGATATGACTTCACACTACCGATATATCTTCGATTTAACCGTATAGGTATAAAGCGTTAACGAGACGTTATGTGATATTATTCATTTGCCGTGTTTGAATACGATAATTTGCGTGGGACACGTCAATTGAGAAGTTCGCGGTGTATACGCAATTCTCGTCATTCGGGCTATCTTTCCTCGCGGTCTAGAGCCAGAGCGTTCGACACTCGTTATGCAGGACCCGGGTTCGAATCCAATATTTTTATAACTTTTAATATTTTTTTTACATAGTACTTATAAATATGTCAATATTAGGAATCGAGTTAAACGTTCATTTATTAACAACACGCGTATAAGTAAATTTTTGCATTTTTCAAGTGCATATAAAACTATGTATATACGTAAATAATGTACAGCGTTCCGTATAATATTGATATCTCACAAAATCGGCGCTATACAAATTGTCCAATAAATAAATTTATTGATAATTTTAGTCAAAGGTCTCCCGACTGGCAGTACTGGACAATTTTCACGCTTGCTGGCAACTGGCAACACTCCGTCCAGTCTACAATCTACAATGGCGCCCGTAAATAATAAACGGCATTGCGCAATGCTCATCGTTTCTTCTGTCAGTTAAACATTAATAACACGGTCATTTAGCGTGTCGGGGTCATTTTCATTAATGTTTACAACGATTCGCGCCTCAATGCACCCGCGATTAGTGCGTTTAGAATTTTATTTCTAGATCGAACGTATCATATAATCCTAACATCACGTAAACATAACCTGAAATCCACGCGGAGTGACCGCGTGACGCGTAGTTGGTTCGCTACGAGTCTCGATAGTTTTGTACGTAATGATAATTTGCACTGATCATATTGTCGTTAATGACACGGATGATACGTGTCACACTGCTCTAGCGGAGTCAGATTAATAATTCGGTCAGTTTGTCTTTGCGTTTCAGGTGTAAGGGGTGATCTGGAGTGTGGAAATGGATTTTATCCCACTGCGTGTGACCTATATAGATAAAGCCATTCAAAGTAGCGTAGACATACGAACGATGTTTTTTATTAAACGCTCGTTATAAACCTGAAAATAATGACACCACCGAAGCGAAGCGCTCTACGCTCGCTCACGAGGGACATATTTAGTGAGATTTATGCAATTCAGCGAGCTCCGGTGCTTTGAAATATATATCAGAATGAATTAAAATACTGCCGCGTGTTAAAGTTCCCGAGAAATTTGTCAATTTGGGAGCGGGTATATTTACCGCCGCCCCAGAAACAATTTTTTTGGTCTTAAATTGTGAATCCTTAAAAATGAAATTCCACAACGGTCTAGTGAGAGTTGTTCGCGTGTTCAAATATATGTATATATATATATATACGACGGATGAAAGTGTAGTTAGTATATTGTGAGTGCATCGTTTTGAACAACGTAACATAACCTAAAAATACACACGCGCTCAGTGGAGACTGTCATAATGGTCATGAGAATAGTTGCGTCTGTCAGTCTGTCTCTCTGTCGTAGAATCGTGACGTGTGATAATATAGAGCGCACAGTGTGTGTCTGACGGCTTACTTTTTCTACAAATATTCTAAAATAGTATAACTTTGAAAGTACACATTACGCGGTGCACATATTAATTTTAGTACATTCAGTGAACATGTCTAGAGTGAATAAATGTGCAATCGTCTGTTTCAGGATGGTGACCCGAACCACCCACCCACTGATTGAGAATTTTGTTAAAATGTACGGAAGTACTACAGGTGAGCGTATGCGTGTTTGTTTTAATATTTTAAAATTAAATTGGTATAAGAATATGATAATTTTAGTCAACCTTATATGTATATAATATCACATTAGAAGTGTGCATTGTGTTATTACATAATATTCTTAAACCGAAAATACATTATCTTTTATTCTGTCTCACTACCAATTCCCATATTGGTGACCCCGACGTGATTTGATTTTGCAGCCCGACGAGATCTGCAGCCCGACGTGACGTGTTACCTCGACTCACCGGTAACCCCGTCTCAATCTGCATCTCGCCCGTTATCTGCAGCCGACGTGATTCTGCAGCCCGACGTGACGTGTTACCTCGACTCACCGGTAACCCCGTCTCGATCTACATCTTGACCGTTATCTGCAGCCGACGTGATCTGCAGCCCGATGTAATTTGATCTGCACCCCGACGTGATTTGATCTGCAGCCTGACGTGATCTGCAGCCCGACGTGACGTGTTACCTCGACTCACCGGTAACCCCGTCTGGATCTGCATTTCACCGTGATCTGCAGCCCGACATGATCCTGCAGCCCGACGTGATTTGATCTGCAGCCCGACATGATCCTGCAGCCCGACGTGATTCTGCAGCTCGACGTGACGTGTTACCTCGACTCACCGGTAGCCACGTCTCGAAAATGGGTGATTGGTAGAGACACCACGGAGCAACAAGCACCATACCATCTCATAAAAAGGAAAAAAAACGGTTACCATAGACCAGAGATCGGCAAAGTGCGGCTCTTTAGCCTGTTAAGTGCGGCTCCCGCGCAAAAGTTCACGGACAGGCGCGCAAGACGCGCCGATGGTATCGGCGGCTGACGACTGCAGGGTGCGCGGTGCGAGGGAGACTCTTCTCGCGTTTCAATAAGTCTGGTTGGCGTTGGATAGCAGTCACCTCGCCTGTCGCGTTGCTACGGTCACGGTGGTCGACGCTTGTCGTATTTGTCGCGCACGTGTTACAAGGGTTTTTATTCCATCCAGCGGCACATTCTACTGGTATTTACATCATTAATTTAATATTTATTTGATATATGTATATGATAATAATTTATATTATAATGATATTTATTTAGTGTTGGTGGCGGAAAAAAATTATATTATAATATGATAGTTATTTAGTATTGGTGACGGAAAAAAATATTTTTGGGATTTTTTATAGGTCCCCATTTCACATGGCTACCAAAAAGAAGCAAAGAAAAACGGAAGATGAAAACCGTGAATTTAGAGTTGAGTGGGCCGAGACTTTTGCGTTTATTCAAAACTTAGATGGCCTTCCGACATGTCTTATTTGTAAGGAAAAATTGGCGCATAACAAGAAGTCAAATTTGGAGAGACACTTTAGAAATAAACACACTTCATTTAACAATAAATATCCTGTCGGTAATGCAAGTAAGAAAGCAGTTGAGGAACTCCAGAAGACTCAAGAGACATCAACTTCTGTATTTAACAACTGGATGCAATCTTTCAGTAATGTTAATATGGCAAGTTTTATTGTTAGTCAAGAGATTGCTAAGAGAGGGAAACCGTACACAGACGGCGAATACATTAAAAGTTGTTTTGTAAAGGCATCCGAAGAACTATTTCAGGATTTTAAGAACAAGATAGAAAATTTTTTAAAAATTAAAGAGTTTTTATTTTTTTTTTATTGTACAACAGATAGATTATCCAATTACTGTACAATTCTCAATTTGACAATCTTAACACCTATGAAGATAATTATTATACATAAAAAACTTTAGGCTATTTAAAGAAGAATTATATATATCTAGTGCTTCTGAGATTTCATTCAATAGCACCATTCCTCTTGTCATGCTATGTTGTGCTAGAATATCTGTTCTGCCGTATGGTATTTTGAATATGTCGTATCGACGACTACGGCTGAAGTTTTCGGGCACGTATAAACCATAGCATTCCAAGAGGAACGGGCTATCAATATAGTTATGGATTATGTTAAAACTAAGTATTGCAAGATTTGCATGACGTCTAGTTTCCAAGCTAAATCTATTTTTTGCCTCAAGTAAGTCCACATGGTGCATGAACCTTGGATAAGTTCCACGCATCCGCATATAGACATACCTGAGGAATTTTTTCTGGATTTGTTCCAGCATATTAATATACTTAGTTTGGTGTGGAGTCCACACACCACTAGCATACTCCAGCTTACTTCGTATGACGCCATCAAACATGGCTATCATTGCATCTGGGTCGTGAAATTGTTTACATGTTCTGGTGATAAACCCCAGGAGTTTGTAGCATGCTGTAGTAAGTCGTGATATGTGGTCCGAGAATGTTAGTTTGGGATCAAAGACGATACCGAGATCTTTATAGCTATTGACTCGGCATAATTTTTTCTCTTTAATGGTGTAATCAAAGACTACGGGCTTCTGAGAGCGGGTATTTGTCATTGTTACGCATTTTTTTATATTAAATTCTAATTTGTTTTTATCTGACCATTCTGCTATAGCATCAAGGTCAGATTGCATTTTTAAGCAGTCATCGTAAAATATTATTTCCATCAAAAGTTTGAGATCATCCGCAAATAAAAGACATCTGCTATATTTTACACAGACCTGGATGTCGTCTATAAGTATTAGGAACGACAGAGGACCAAGGTTTGACCCTTGGGGAATACCTGACAAAGTGGGGAATTGTTTAGATTCCTGTCCATTTATTGATACATATTACTGTTACTGTTGTCTGCCAAAACAATGAAAGATAGAACACTTAAAATATCTTCGAATATAACCATCCAGCAAATCGAAGATCTAAAATTGGTTTCGGCTTTATCAATTGTTGAGTCTTGTGACATAAATGATACAGCGCAAATTTCGCTTTTTGTAAGATTTATTTCTCATACAGGTACTAAAGAAGAACTTTTAGGATTATTGCCTCTCAAAGGTCAGACGCGTGGAGAGGATATCGCAAACGCTGTAATTGGATGTATAGATAAACATCAAATTTCTCTCGAAAAAATTGTGTCGATTTCAACAGACGGGGCCAAAAGTATGACCGGCCACAGAAGGGGGTTTGTTGCTCTTTTGAAAGAAAAAAATAATCACGAGATACTTGCTTACCATTGCATCATTCATCAAGAAGCGCTTTGTGCGCAGACAAAAGAAATTTGTAAAGTTATGTAATTGGTGATTACGATTGTTAACTCCATTTTAGCTAAAGCTCTTAATCATCGCCAATTCAAAGAATTTTTAGTTGAAATGGAGAGTGAGTACGGTGATCTTCTGCTTCATAACAAGGTACGTTGGTTATCAAGAGGGAACGTTTTAAAGCGTTTCGAATCGCTGTTTTCAGAAATCAAAGTATTTCTCCTCGAGAAGGATGTTAACTATCCAGAACTAACAGACGATAAGTGGATTCAAAACTTTTATTTCATGGTAGGCGTTACGTCTCATCTAAATCAACTTAATCATAAACTACAAGGGAAAGGAAATACAATTTTTTTCGATGTTAGAAGAAGTCGTTTCATTTGAAAACAAATTATCCCTCTTTGCTGAAGATTTTGCAAGGGAAACATTGTTTCACTTTCCGAGTCTGCTGAAGCATCACCAAGAAAATAATTCTTTCATTGACAAGCACTACTTCAAAACAACCATCTTAAATATGAGGGAAGCATTTCTCAGCAGGTTTCAGGAATTTAAAAACAGCAGAGTGACCTTAGCATTCGTCAAACATCCTCTTAATGCTTCGAAAAAAGATTTGAATTTTTCTCCTTTTGGCATTGACGTTGATAACTTTGAAATACAATTGCTGGATTTAAAAAACAAGGAATTATGGAGCTCTAAATTTGAACGTCTTTGTGTTAATTTAGAAATACTGGAGAAGAAAAAATGTTAGCTTAGTTCACAACACAAGTGGTCTACCTTGAAAGACCTAGAGAAGGAAGACATGATCGTATTCAACGCTTGGAATAGTATTCCCAACTCTTATGACCAGCTGAAAAAACTCGCTTTTTCTGTACTATCCCTTTTTGGTTCTACATATTCATGCGAACTATCTTTTTCAAGCATGAACTTTATCAAAAGTAAACTGAGAAGTCGTCTTATTGATGACAACCTGGAATCGTGCCTAAAATTAAGAACAACAACATACAAACCTGACTTACTCAAACTTTCGAAGGAGATACAAGGGCATGGTTCGCATTAAGTACTTATTATGATTGTCATTGTCATGGTTTAATATATATTATTTGTAATCTGTTTTTTTAATTTTTCTTTGTGCAATATTTTACGTTACTTAAATCTTACAAAACTGATCAATCAGTTTGATTGTAAGAAATTTCTCATTTTTCCTGTTTATTTGTTTGTAATAAAATAACACAGGCCTGCAAATTGACACTTTATGATAGTTTTTTTCACCGTAATGGGTGAATCGTATGTATTTTGGTGCGCTAGCACGTAGGGATTTTCCGCAAAATGAAAATGAAAGTTATGCAAAACCCGCGGTATATATAGGTAAAAATGCATTTTGAAATGAAAAATAAATATATATTACTAGTGGTTTATTAACATTTTTAAATACAATTTGATAAAAATAATATGTATATACAATAAGGATTTATAGTTCTTTATAATATCTACATCTTTTTCCCTCAAAACTCCGTTTTGAGCTTTTCCGTTTGTGTGGGATGTCTGGAAGTTCTCTATGGAGCATCCAACAGTAGTCTCCCATCATATTCACATCCCATCGTCCTTGGTACCTGCGTTCCATTTCTTTGATGTCTTGGTGGAACCTCTCGCCCTGCTCTTCACTTACGGCACCAAGGTTTTCTGGGAAATAATTCAAATGGGAGTTCAAAAAGTGAAGTTTCAAGCTCATGGAGCCCCAAGCCCCAAGCCCCAAGGTTTCAAACCCCAAGGTTTCAAACCCCAAGGTTTTAAAACATTTCAACATTTTATTTATAATTTCTTCATAATCCGGGTCCTTATTGTTACCCAAAAACTTAGTCACAACTTCTTTAAATGATATCCACGTCTCTTTCTCAGCTTTCATCACCATCACAACTGATTGTCTTTCATTAGTTTCCGAATGTCCAGACCAACAAAAACACCCTCCTTTAACTTGGCCTCAGACTGTCCCGGGAATTTCTTTTCAAGGTACTTGAACGTTTCGCCATCTTTTGGCAATGCCTTGAAAAACTGCTTCATCAGTCCAAGCTTGATGTGAAGTGGGGATAAAAGAACTTTTTTGGGATCAACCAAAGACTCAAAGTGAACATTTTTTTCTCCAACCTTCAAAGTTCTCGTTGGCCCCACTTTTTGGGTCCAGTGCTGTGCTTTTGCCCGGCTATCCCACTCACATAGGAAACAGGGGAATTTCGTATAGCCACCTTGTTGTCCAAGCACCATAGAGATGACTTTGAGATCACCACAGATAGGCCATCCAAACTTCTTATATTTCAATTTATCAAGTATAAAAGCCATGTCGTCATACTTTTCTTTTAGATGCACAGAGTGCCCCACGGGTACAGAAGCGTATTTATTGCCGTTGTGTAGCAAAACTGCTTTTAAACTTCTTATTCTTTTAATTAAATAATAAACTTTTATTATTGTAGAAAGCAATCACTTTGTGGTTTTGATACTAATTAGTATTAATTTGTACACTGATGATGCTTAAGTAAAGCGAAACCGGTCGGTTCTTAAATTAATAAATATCGTGGTTTTAAAACAAAAAAGTATTTTATTTTATTAAATAAACTTTTAATTCTTCTTATATATTGATGAGTCAATAAGCCTCTAATCATCAGACACATGTTGAATGTTAAACATTGAAATCAACTTGGGAACATCAGAACAATATACAGGTTCGTCATCTTGAGAAAAATTTGGCTCAAATTGTTTTTCTCTGCTTCTGTACAAAGAGAATGAAGTTTCAAATCTCAACTAATACTGTTAAATATACTAATTTTTATCATATTTCATAGTTTCTGATATAAAACTATAAAAAGCCGAATAGGAAAAACAACTTTTTTCGGCATATTCATAAATAAACGCCTTAAGGTAGGCCTTAAGATAGGCAAAAGAAAAATGCATATTGCGGAAAATGCTTACGTGCTGGAAAAAAACTGGCAGCATTTCTGAACTCAGCGCACTAAAATACATAAGAATCACCGATTATTTTAAAGAAAGCAATTTGGTCGCAGGCCTGTGTAATTATATATCAACTTAATATTTTAATAGGTAATACATCATAATTACGTAATAGTGTAACATATTTAACTAATTCTTATAATGCTTTTGATCATAATATTCATAATGTACGATAGTAATTATTTTATTTTTAACAATGGTTAACAGATCTAGGTGTTTGTCCATAATATTATTGGTTTTGGATATTATTTGTTTTTCACAGATCTAGGTATTTGTTATAGTTCTAGATATTTGTTTTCATGTTCCACGGAGGTAGAATGACCTAACTTTTGTTTTGATTTTTGAATGAGATGCCTCATTATGGATCCTTAATTTATATATTATTTTTTTATCAACGAATAAAATGTTTATTAAATATGATATCAAGTTTTATTCAGTGTAGGTACCCGTAATTTAATAAAGTGCTGAAATTATAATAAATGTTTGCTAAATCAAAAAATCAGAATTGGCTCTTATTTTTTTTTTAAATCGTTGTAATGTACATATTTGGCTCTTTGGCAAATAAGTTTGCCGACCTCTGCCATAGACCGTATAAAACCACATACATTGTCAAGGAAGAGAAATCAGCTATGATACCTTCAACTACACCATCAGCTGTTTCAGACCCAGATAAGATCGCAGCGATAAGAAATAAAAAAAACGCTGACCAACACAATGACAGTTCATTCAACCAGCAATACGACACACTCAACATAAACAAACAGTGCCATAAATAAATAACCCACGCAGCTATTTCAAACAAAGCGCAAAAGTAGAGCACACACAAGATGATTCCGTCAGCAAAATTTCAAATTGAAGAATAAAATTATTTCAAACAATCGTATTATAGAAGAAACTACAAGTCGACATTCTACAGTTGACAACCAGTGCACCTTCACTATGGGCGACTCTCAGCAGGAAGGAAGCATTACAGAAGTCAAGAACTGGAGGAATTGAGTTTCAGCGGCGGACCAGCTCAACGATGTTCCAGAACCATCCCTACCGAATCGTGAGGTTCCACCTCACTGGGGGCGGACCCTGTAGCGGTTATGTCACCGCTCCTAGAGTCATCAAAATCATAACCAGACGGCATGTGTTAAACAGCCGAGACAGCAATTATTCTTTCGAGACTTCAATAATAATATCGGTACCACCATACGTAGACTGCTGACTTGCATATAGGGTGATGCAAACGCCCACTGGAGGTTATCCACCGCTTACCCGCCCTGGTATAAGTAACAGATGGTTACTCCTTCAGGGCTCTCACAAGGACTCTAATTTTTTTTTTGTTTAACGACTCTACATTTATTTTAAAATGAATCTAGACCTCCAATGTCCCTGCATAGTGGTTAGGCTGCAGGATGCCTACAATATTACACAAAAACACAAATAACAATATTAAAATATGTACAGGTATAGTAAAATAAAATAGGCCTAAAAATAATACAGGACGAAATAACTGCTTAAAGCCTAGGCCATCTGTAGAGAAAGAACAAAAAAGAAAGGAAACACATATACATTCATGTTTATATTGTAGGAATCTACATTTAAACATATATAAATATTACCGGAGAGTATTACACCCGTCCACTGGCAGTCCCATCGAGAATGTGCATGGCGATCGGTCTGTCCGTACACAAAGAACGACTACCGCGCCCCTCCGCCGGATTACCTGATTATGCCCTGAAGAAAAAGTATGTGGGAAGGTTGGGGGCGTGCCCGAAGACCCTAGGGACTAAGTGAGCGTCAGGCATTCGGAGGGTGGGCGGAAGGTTGTCGAGCTTGTTCGGCCATTCCTCAAGCCCGCCATGGCGATGGGGGAGGCGCAGTCGACTATGTGTGAACACTTGTCCGGTATGGGAGGCGTCTGATTAGGCAGGGACGAGGTCTATTTCACACCCAAAACGGGTTGAAGACGGTACAGGACGATTAAAGTTCAGTTCCGGCTTACTGCACACACTCCTAATGATATGTAAAGCAAAAGAAAGAAGAAAAAAAAATGATAAAGGACAAGTTAATTAAAAACTCAAATTAAATTCATTATGACGGATTGAGCGATGATGTCATCACTACCATCGCTCAAGGGGTCAGTTTCGCATGGAATCCTGCTGAAATAAAAACAATCATAACAAAAGAAATAATTAAAATAATAGCAGATACTATGGAAAGAAGACAAGCATTAACAGATAAAATTAAAAAGAAAACAGCAAAAACAAAAAACAAATCAAATATATAATGCAAAGGTGATTGCAAACCTTAATATAAAATGAAAATAAAAAAGAAATATAAAACAGATATCATAACGAAGGTAATATGAGAGCAGGAAAAGAATTAACCGAGGAAACCAGAAGCAGTCACACATGGCACCTGAAACTTCGAATGATTTTAATCTAATCAGCGACTCTAAGATCAGGCCATCTCTCTACCCAAACCTTTGTAAACTTCCTCAGGCACTCAAAGTTCACCTTATTCGAAACGAGATCGGTATTCCATACCGGTCTTGTGATGACGTTCAGACCTTCCAACATTTCCTCTCTTCCATCCGTCAAAATCTCACAATGCCACAGAATATGCTCGGCAGTCTGGTCAGTATTGCCACATGCGCAGTTTGGATGGGGGGACAGGGCGAGACTGTGAAGTCTCCCCCTGAATTCCCCATGCCCGGAGAGAAGTTGGGTCACATGGTGATCCAGGTTTAAATATGCCCCTTCCATTCTGAGTTTAACAGACGGGAAGAATGAGTAAGTCCATCTTCCCGAATTTGACCTGTCCCATCGCGCTTGCCATTCACTCAGCGTTATTTCTTGCATCTCTCTAAGAAGAGCAGGGAGAGACACAGATCCGCCTGGTATTAAGTTAACACCTAGGTGAGTAGCAGGTCTTCCTCTGATAAGCTTCTTCTTTGTTAGCACCTCCCTAATTTCTAAATCAATTGGCAATATGCCGGCCAAAACTGGCAAAGCGTCCGAGGCAACTGTTCTATAGGCACCAGAGAGTGCCAACAGGGGGATTCGCTGGCCCCTCTTGAGTGCCGACTGGATCAATACATTATTCAGGCGGTGCTCCCACACAGAGGCTGCATAGGTGACTTGCGACACATACACCCCTCTGTATAGAAGGCGAAGCGCTGGAGAACGCAATCCCCACTCGGCAGTTGAGATCCTTCTTAGTTTCAAGAAGAGGGCTTGGGCCCTGCTTGATACACTCTTGACATGTGCCAAGAAAGAGGACGATCGATCCAAGAGAACGCCTAAATACCTAGTGGTTTCCGCAAATTTGATGTTTGAATCTCCCATTTTGATGCAGGGATTTCTCCCTCTATTGAGGGAGCCCTTCATCAGGAGACCCATGGTCTTTTGGGGAGCGAAGGTCAAACGATTTCTCTTACCCCATTCTAAAATTGCACTTAAACCTTCTTCAGCTTTGCACTCTACTTCTTTTCTGCTGTTCCCCGAGACCAAAAACAATTTGTCATCAGCGTAATTGACCGAGATACATCCCTCAGGCAAGGGCAACCTGGAGGAGTCGTCAAACAAAATGTTCCAGTAATCTGAAGCAAGAGCCGAACCCTGGGGACAACCCATATTTACCTCCCGTTCAATAGTGACATCCCCGTACGACAGAATTATAGAACGGTTGTTGAAATAATCTGCGGTTATCTTGAATAGCCTTGGAGAACAATTACGCGATTTTAGTTTAGAGAGTATCATCGGCCACCACGCATGATCGAAAGCACCAGTGATGTCTAAGAAGACCACAATCACATACCTCTTAGGGCAAGCCTTCACCCATTCAAGCGCATACGAAATTGCGTGCTCCGTAGACATACCGGGGACGAAGCCAAATTGTCGATCGCTGGGTGGTGACAAAGTTTTCCGCAGTTGGCATCTAATCAGTTTTTCGAGTATTTTTCCAAATACAGGCAGCAAGGTGATGGGCCGGTACGCCTTGACATCTGTCCGGGGCTTATCATTTCCTTTTGGAATGACACGGAGCACGCCTTTCTTCCATACTGTGGGGAAAACTCCCCTTCTCATGCACGTGTCCAACACCTGGAAGAGCTCCTCCTTGGCGTAGATCCATACATTCTTCACTATTATGCCATTAAGTCTGTCGAAGCCTGGTGCCTTCTTTGGATCCAAACCCTTAATAATAGCGTCAACCTCAGCAGCAGTTATATGTAAAAAATTATCCTCCTGGGCGAGGTTCCTGGGCGGAAGCCGTGACAGATTTCTAATCTGTTTGTGATGGTCGCTTTCCCCTATTACAGAGTCTAAAGGGACTAACTTGCCCAGAAGTGTCCTGAGCGTAGAAGCCACGTCTACACTCTCAACATCCCTGCCGTTAATATTGGATGTAATACTGGTTAAATACCGGTCAGAACCTTTTCCCGTTTTTTCAAGGGCGCTGTGGATATCCCACGGGTTGGCGTTTCCCACTTCTTTAACCCAATTATGCCATGCCGCTCGTTTCGCCTTAAAGACGGCCGATTTAAAGGCACTACGAGCACACCTGAGATGAACCATGAGGGAGGACGTCTCCTCCGGCGTACATCCGACCCGTCTCGAGTTTCCCAGGGCCCTGTAGGCTCTTTTGTAGGCACCCTTCAGCGAAGTCAGCTCACTCGACCACCACGGCGTCCTTAAAATCCTCCTCGGGTTTGATCTTCCCAAGGATGATTCTGCGGCTGATACTACGGCCGCGTTAAAAAAATTCCCCAAATTATCCGGATCTCTAGACGCTACTTCGCGGAATCCCCGTAAAGTATCTCGTAGCGCCTCCCCAAAGTTATCCCAATCCGCCTGAGTGGTTTTGAAGTTCCAGGAGGATCTTGGAGCTTCGGTCTTCTTGACACCCACTTTAAAAGTAATTAGTCTATGATCAGAGGCAATTGCGCAATCGTGCACGGTCCACATTGATATCTTGTTCGCAACTGATCCAGAGCAGAGAGTTAGATCAATGTTGCTTTCACCAGAGTGGTTAGAAAAGGAAAAAAGTTTTCCTGGCTCATTAATTAAAGTTAGACCTTGCGCCGCAATAAGGTCTTCGACGGCGTCTGATCGTTCCGTCCGGTAGTCACAGTTATCAAACCACAATGGCGAGCGAGCATTAAAGTCTCCTCCTATAACTATGTTACGACCTTTAAGCGCATTTAGGGCGCGCGTCAAGCACAAGATATGTGGTCCGACCGGGTTTCCGTATTTAAAGTATACCGATATCAGAATGATTTTAGTTTTACCGAAGTTAAATGAGACACAGGTTTGGAACTCGTTTGACAGCCCAACCAAAAGGAGGGGGCTGACCATCGAAGAATTAATCAGAACACCCGCCCCAGGTGAGCTGCCGATTTCGAGAACCGCACCCGGATGACTTACTGGCGTTTTACCTTGCCATGTGTACTGCTCCTGGATAAGCATTATGTCGATGTGCAGGTCAGTCATGACCCGCAGTGTCTCGATCGTGGCCACCCGGGACCTCTGCAGGTTAATCTGACCTATTATAAGGGGAGAATTACTGTCCATAATCCGTCATTCGAACTTGTGCTTCGATGGCGGCTTTGTATGCCGGGCATGCTCTGTCACCGGTCACGTGATCCGCGCGCTTATTAAACTTAGTACAGGTTGCACATACTGCAGCTTCAGCCTTTTTTGGACAGTCTTCGAAATCATGTCCGGTAACAGAACAGTGACGGCATGTGATGTGAACCTGAGTACATACTTTACTTATATGTCCATATTGATGGCACTTAAAGCACCTTGTTGCTCCTAAATAATCTCGTACTCTGCACGCGTTCCAGCCCAGGAAGCACAAGCCACCATCAATAAGGACTTTCCTAGCTTCTGGATGACATGTTATGATCATATTCATCGTGGGTGTGTCTCTTTTTCCAAAGAGTGCGACTCTGCGCATAGTGCGCAAATAGTCGTCCTTATTTAGGTTACAATTACCTGTAATATGCAAACGCCCAGACAATAAACCGAGTTAGCGGTCCTGCGGGTTCGAAGTCCAGACACTACTCCAACCCGTGGCAGACGAGAACAAAGGAATCAGCAGCTATATAAGCGGTGGAGGACCTAAGTACATCAGTCAGTAGTCAGTCAGTCATCAATCTGCCGCCAACGATTTACTAATCTCACGAGTGACAACTAGGGGGCCCCGCGCCCCTCCGCGAAGGACATATACCCGGCTTCGCTGATGGACTCTACCCGGACATCAACCTAGCGCCTTGTCCGGATCGCCGTCCCTGGCAAGCGCTACTCGGATTACAAGCGCCCTGGTTCCAGCGTCTCTGACCAGCGTTTCTTCCACGCATCATAACCACCATGAGGACACTGGTCACGCCGCGCCCGTTCAACTGCCTACAAGGTCCACTGCACCTTTGGCCGTCTCGTCAGCACTGGAGTGCCTGAAGACCTACGTTCTTCGCCAGTGCCTGACCTTCATCGACTCACTGACCCGCGCTTGACCACCACATCATCGCAGCAACCGGAGTATTCAACATCTGTCCTACATCATCTCCTCGTCACGGTAACTGACTCAATAAACACCACAACAACAACATCCTTATCTTTCATTGTTTCACTACCAATTCCCATACACTCATGTCTGCAGGCACACCGTGCTTTAGGCGCTGTGCTATTTCTTACAGTACGAAACTCAATTATTCATATGCGTCGTGTGTTAAACACAATCTAATGGTTGTTTATGTTTTTAGAGAAACAAAAGTATCGAATAGATAAAACTGGAGGGAACGAACGAACAGACCGACCGGTGCACCGAACCTACCTGAACGACGGGCTCGAAGATTTTTCCAAGATCGGCCCGGAATAAATCGTTTTACCAAAACTCTGCCCGATATGATTTCAGCCACGTTCAGCTGACATATCGTAGTAATAATGGTGAGAGTGGTTTATTTATAATCGCAGTGGTCACACGGTAAATGTTTGCGTACATTTTAACATAAACGCTGCTTGAAATGGTTTTAGACATTTCAATCAAACAAACTGTCAAATATTCTTCCAGAATCTTGAAGTCCAACTCTGATTGGCTGTTTGCCTTTTCGGTGACCTCGAAGATATTTCCAATACTGGCCCGGAATTAATCTTTTTACCACCACCATTATGAATAAACCATTATCAGTTTGCACTCTGTTTCAGGATCGACGATTTATGGAACGCTGTCTACTCAAGCCAGATCCGATATCATCCACTGAATTAATATAACTCCGAATATATTACAGTATGATGTATGCGTACCGGTGTGTTTATTGATAATAAATAATTGATCTATTAACACATATTTATTTTTTGTCCTCATCCCGTACAGGCACTTGTTCTTCGCACTTGTTTTAATATATATTACGCCCGCCATCTGTCAGCAGAAGACCGAAACTTTATCGTTCCCGATCGATTTACGAAGAGGCCAGGTGGGAGCTTACGATTTGGACAAATAGATTGCGTCGATTATGAACCAATTTCCCACATTACATAGAAAGAAGCCGAGTTAATGTTTACGATGCCTTCAAACAGGTGGGGTGGAGGTAATTATGAAGGTTATATTTATTTACATGCAATTTAATCATTATTTCAATCAAGCAGGGACAGTAATATCATAATGTGCAGTACACGAATACGTAAACGCCGTTCAAGCGGCTTCAGTCAGGTTCGGTGACCAGACAGATCAGACTTGATAAATGAATTATAAAAAATTTGAGATTTAAAAAAAAATCTAATTATCACTCGAGCTCTGGTGCTTTGAAATTTGTCAGTGCCTAATAGTCGGTGAGTGTGGCCACCACAAAAATAAGTACGCGGTAGTGTATCGATAAGTCAATTGCGTGTGTTATTTTGCGTGTCCGTGAGTGAGTAAGTTCGTGTGATTAAGTGATTGATTGAGTGAATGAGTAAGTCAGTCAGTCCGTAATAAGGTGTACGTAAGTGGATGCACGCGATAATGTGCGCGTTGGCATGAATAGATCCAAAGTTAACGCGTTCATGTGTGCGTTTTAATAATTTAGCCGATATGAATCATTATAACTGCTCAAAATATTTTTCAACGGTTCTCTTGTTGTAATACGCCTATAATATTATTTTTTTAGTTTCATCTTCCATGTCTAAATCCGTTCTAGTACCGGTCGTTTGGTATAATCAATATTTTTACGTTGGACACACCGTGGCAACACTAACCCGTCTATGGTGAGATCGATCGTTCAGCTCGGCTTTCTGCGTCCTGTGTCCTGTCAAATGTAGATAGTTGATTTATGGTCAAATGTACGTAATTAATAACAGGTTATTTATTTATTTCATTCAAAATACAGTTTTTACATAAAAAGCATACTCTGCACATCTCACTAGGGCATTCCTGTATCAAGATGTGCAGCTTTACAATAATATAATGTAAATTTAAAATAATAACAACATTAAATTAAATTTAAACCAAAAAAGAAAAGTTTATGACACGGACGTTTCGAGACCGGTAGACAAAAATAAACAAAATTTTAGTAACAAATGTATGAAAAAAATAAAAACAAAAAAGTCAACAAAAGAAGCATTATTAAGTAAGTTGGCAACAATAATATTCTTCTGTTAACTAAAGTACAAGGTACCTGTGCTGGCTTATCAGACACAATCATTAGCCCAGTCAATGAAGGGAAAAAAAGACCCAATGTCGGAACTAATTCCCCGGAAGCTGAATTTTTCACAGATGTTAGAAGACCTTTAGACATGTATTTTTACAAAAGTCCCCGACTTTCCCCCTTGTGCTTCCTTCCCCACCCCCTCTTGAATATATTTTTCAAAGCCTTTCGGAATACGCTAATATCTCCTTAATGGTTTTATAAAATCAGATTATTTATTTTTTGTTTAGTTTTTAATTAGTTATTCTAAAAAATTGTATTCTTTCATTTTTGCGAGAAAAGCTATACAATCTCTACAATTTATTAGTAAAGGAAAAATATCAGTTTTTAAAATAGTATTTCAGAATATATTTGCACATAACTTTTTTCTGAGCCTGTTAACGAAAAAAAATAAATCAATAAAACTTGTAGACAATATTTTTAGCTATAAAATAATGTATATAATGATGGGTTTTAATTTATAATAAGGCACGTAGGCTGTTAATAAGGAGCACGGCGCGCGGCGGCTCGAACGCGCAGCGGTTCGCGGCGCAGCGAGAAATTACAAAAACCTAAGGAAAGTAATGATTAATTCATGTGTTTTTTTTTATAACAAATTCGTCTAATGTTGAAGAGTTTTATTGTTATTTACCAGTTTTAGTTCGGAGGGGAGGGGGGTAACATAAATATTTTCCCCTGCCCAATGAAGCGCTTTCATTATCCACCAACCGCCGTGCCTCGTCCTGTCTGGCTAAACAGTCATATTGTGTTGTATGATTGTTTGTAACATATTATTTAAATAAAGTTATGTGAAATAAGCCAAAAATACCTACAACAGCGTGGGACTACCCTTTCACAACATTAAAATATTGCAGACCTTATGTTATGGCGAAGTTCTAAAAATCTTTTGTGGAAATTCTCACTTGTTTTATTATGTGCACCTATCAACAATAAAATACCGAAACAACAAATCACTTAAAATAGTGCATATATCTAAAATGGTTTACTTTAAAAAATATACCTAAAAAAATATTATAATGACAAAACGGTTTCTAAATTATATTATATACTTACCAATATTATCTATGACAAAATTAGGCAAATATTCAAATAATTTTCTAGTCAAGAGAGTCTTCCATTTATTCGTCATACTGGGGTGTGTTCAGACATGATAATCCGTTACGGTTATAGCACATGGCAGAGCAGGTAAATCCAGATTTTCTGCAGCCACAGTAATTTTGACATCCATACTTGCAGGAACAGGACACCAGAGAAAGAAGGTCATCAGGAGCAAATGGTTTCAAAAATGTCTTCTTTCCACCATTTTCATACCTCCATCTCCAGTTTATAGGGTTTAGTTTGTTTCCTAACCAAAACTGTACTTGCAACAAATGTTGATGACACGATTCTGAAGTCGGTGGTAGTTTTTCCAAGTCAAATTTAGATTTAAAAGATGATTTTGTCGTTAGTCTGGTAAACTTATAGTATCGAGCTTCGTTTCAATTAGAGTAGCTACCAAGACCATACATGGCGAGAGCGAATTTTTCTCCATTTTGCAACAAGTTCTCTTCAGTTGCATCTTTTTCCAGAAATGCCTCAGCTGCGCGTTTTGCTTCGGGATTGTTTTTCATCATGTCAACAGCTTTTATCTTTCCTAACCCATATAAAGATGGGGTCGTATCACAGCCCGTAATAGCATGGGTAAATAGCATATGTTTTCGAATATCTTTATGTAATATTATAGGTTTCTCTATGATGTAGAAAGTTCTTGAAGGGGCTTTTCCACCAACATCTTTACAGAAAAAAATAGATTTTCCTTCAGGAGCAAGACTTACAAGTAATACCAAAAGATTACTATCCGTGCCAACAACAATCACTTTTGAGAAGATGTTGAGTTGTTCGATGCCGGTTAGTACAATGTCAATATCGGCATCACTTGCGGCCGTGACTGTTTTCAAACCAGATTCACTAAATTCATGACACAGTGCTTCAATCATTATTTTTGTTGTTTTTCTTATTAGATAAGAAAGCTTCCTTCTTAGTCAAACAACGTGTAGTGAAGTTTAATTCAATATCGCACGATGAGTTCTTAGCCGACCTTTGTCTTGGCTCTTCATATTTTACAGTTGGCTCTTCAGGGTATCCATCGAAAACGACAAGAGAATGTTTGCCAAATTTAGTATGGACGAAACGTGAGTATGATTTAATGATGTCTCCGTAAGTAGTTTAAGTTTGCCAAACAACAGAGTGTAGGAGGTATCCCCCATCGATGACTATTGCAGCATTTTCCAAATCAACTTCGTCATGAATACTTTCGCTAAATACTTTCGCCATACATGATTTTGTTCCTTTCCAAGGGAGACTTCTTCAAAAATAGAAGGGGTCTTGAAGCCAATTCATATCCTAAGTAGGTCTAAAGCTTGCTAGGACTATCACTAATGCACAGTATTCTGTTAAATAGCTGCTGGGGGTTTACTGAAACTTGTCTCGTCCTAACAGTTGCGGATTTGAATCTTGCTGGGTAGTCACCATGTCTTTCCTTTTTATTCGTATATCTCCAAAATTAAATCCTTTCATTTTTTGCATAGCTGCCAGGCCCACCTCATAAGCGTTATCACAATTGACACTATTATATGAAATAAACCCTGAAGATAAAGACGCTCCCCTGAGAGCTTGGCGAACGGGCTGTGCTGTCTTAGCCATGATGTATATTTTCCTATATCTAGCTCATCCCTTTTCTTCCGTGATTCGCGCAGCTCAACATGCTGTTCAGTAAAATTAAATTCTATACGGATGAATTTTTCAATGCTCTGTTGCACTTTCACGTAGTAAGTGGTTCCAAGTTTCCACTTTGACAAAGCGCTGTCAGTGATTCCGCGCCCAAGTGTCAAACCTGCTACTGACTTCATTGGTCGCATGAGACACTGCTCGATGATCATGTCCGTCCACGTACCGGACCAATATCTGTCGCTTCTTCTTATTGAAAAGTACCCATTTTCAGTGAATAGTTTATATTCTTCTTTAGTTATTCTTGATTCGAGTTGCAGCATACTTTGAACGTACATATGTGCTGATTTTGCGTATGGTAAATGTCCTGCCGGTTGGAAAAATAGAAGCATATCAACAATAGTATTTAGGTGCATTTTCCGATTCCCAGACTTCTCTGCAAATATAAATCTAAGCATGAGGTCGATGCAATGTAGAAGGTAAAGCCACAACTTGGCAGTCCTACTCGATGATTCCTTAACCCTGTCTTCACTTGCTTCAGTATATGGAATCGTCTATTTTAGATTGTCATCATTATTAACCTCCTCAATATCTTTTTTCCACGTAACTAAATCTTGATACATATTTTCTATTTGTCTTAATTTCCCATCAATATCTCGGTATTCTTCTCTCATTACGTGGACAAGATACGCTGCTGTTAAAGTGTAGGCTCTGTTTGCCCGAGAATATTCATGTCCATTGAGCATGTGGGTTACTGTTGAGGACGCGTAAACTGATTCCCATACATTTCCTACATACCTTTATTTAAATAATAAGTAACAAACAATCATACAACATAATATGACTGTTTAGCCAGACAGGACGAGGCACGGAGGTTGGTGGATAATGAAAGCGCTTCATTGGGCAGGGGAAAATATTTATATTACCCCCTCCCCTCCGAACTAAAACTGGTAAATAACAATAAAACTCTTCAACGTTAGACGAATTTGTTATATAAAAAAAAAAACACATCAATTAATCATTACTTTCCTTAGGTTTTTGTAATTTCTCGCTGCGCCGCGAACCGCTGCGCGTTCGAACCGCCGCGCGCCGTGCTCCTTATTAACAGCCTACGTGCCTTGTTATAAATTAAAACCCATTATTATATACATTATTTTATAGTTAAAAATATTGTCTACAAGTTTTGTTGATTTATTTTTTTTCGTTAACAGGCTCAGAAAAAAGTTATGTGCAAATATATTCTGAAATACTATTTTAAAAACTGATATTTTTCCTTTATTAATAAATTGTAGAGATTGTATAGCTTTTTTCGCAAAAATGAGAGAATACAATTTTTTAGAATAACTAATTAAAAACTAAACAAAAAATAAATAATCTGATATTATAAAACCATTAAGGAGATATTAGCGTATTCCGAAAGGCTTTGAAAATTATATTCAAGAGGGGGTGGGGAAGGAAGCACAAGGGGGAAAGTCGGGGACTTTTGTAAAAATACATGTCTAAAGGTCTTCTAACATCTGTGAAAAATTCGGCTTCCGGGGAATTAGTTCCGACACAAAACCTTCATTGACTGGGCTACATAGGGTAACCATACTAACAATTACAACATGGATAATATGAATAATAGATTATAAGAAAAAATAAAAATAACTAAATAAAAAAAGGTAAATAATAACCGATAAGTAAGTAGATAATATTATAATAAAAAGTAAGTAAGTAAATAATTTAGCTAGACAATAATTAAAGTAAATATTAATACGATAATTAAGTAGATAATAATAATAATAAGTAACATAATAATAAATAACCAAAAGTTATTTTAGAAGTAAATAAGTACATGCGCAGTAAGTAAATAAGGATTGTATCGAAACAGAGCTTCCACAAGGAATTATGATATAAGCGACAACATGGGTGATCTAAAATCATCACTCTCAGCTAGTACGGAGATTTTGACCATTTTCTTGAATGAATTTAACGTACCTACAGTTTTTATATTTTCTCCAAGCATATTATATAGCAACGGAGCTTTATATGAAAAACTCCTTTGTCCGAAGGATGTTCTGGTATACACCGGCTGATACATTAAAGAAGAACCCATTCTAGTGCTGCGCACTTGTTGAGATCTTTTAGCAGTAATAGTGTTGTTGAAAAATTTACAGAGAGCCTGTATTATGTACAACTGCCTTATTGTCATAATTTTGCTTTCACTATATAATAACTTTGATGAATACATAAAATTTCTCTTATACATTATTTTTAAAATTAATTTTTGTGCAACATTCAAAGGCTCGAAGGTAGTCTTGTTACAAGAACCCCAACAGACAACATTATATGAAAGCATTGATTGAACAAGAGCATAATATACAGTTTTTAATGTAACTTTGTCCAATATGTTTCTTAGATTTTTGAAAATGTAGGCTAGCCTTCTTATTTTGTTTCTTAATATAGTAATGTGATTGTTCCATTTTAAATTTTTATCAATAATTAAACCCAGGTATTTGATGTTGTCTACTCTTTCCAAAGATTGACAGTTACACTCCTGCACACAACAATGTAATTTTAATGAACGTTCCAAAGATGGTTGATTTACAGAGGAAATGCTAAAAGTAATATATTTAGTTTTGTTCATGTTTAAGGTTAACAAGTTTTGATCAAGCCAATTTTTGACTGCCCTTAATCCTGCCTCGCATTGAGCATACGTTTCGTTCCATGTGTCAGCAGCAAACACCAAGACAGTGTCATCTGCAAATACAATTGAAGATCCAGAAAATTTCAGTTTACAGAGGTCGTTAATATATAACAAAAATAGAATTGGACCAAGAACACTACCTTGAGGAACACCATATACAATTGATTTATTTGAGCTAATGTGATCATTAATTATTACTCTCTGTGTTCTATTTTCAAGATATGATCTGAACCAATCTAAAGATTTATTAACAATACCCATTGAACTGAGTTTTTTAAGAGTAAACCGTGGGATACGGTATCAAATGCCTTAGACAAGTCTAAAAAGACGGCCATTGCTTTATTGCCAGTATCAAGAGCTTCTACGACTGTGGTGATCATTTTTAATGCAGAATCACTTGTTCCCATGTTCTCTCGGAAGCCAAATTGATTATCTGAGAGAATTTCATATCTTTTTACATAAGACATCAACCTAATTTTAGCTAATTTCTCTATTATTTTTGATAACGTATTTAGCAAGGAGATAGGTCGATAGTTATTTACATCTTTGTTATCTCCTCCTTTAAATTAAGGAATAACTTTGGAATTTTCGCAATGATTAGGGAACAAGCCATTCTCAAAACTAACATTTACAATGTGTGTAATAGGTATTACTAGTTCAGAAGCATTTTGTTTGTAGACCATTGCACTTATATTGTCATTTCCACTCGAAAAACCTGATTTTAGCTCATTTATCACATTTAAAACTTCATTACAATTCGTTGGTTTGAATTCAAAGCAGGCATTTTGCATAGATTGTGTTGGATTATAATTTTTTACTAAAGATTCTTCACTGGTGTTATTTGCACTACACAAAAGATTAGCAAATTTTTGACCTATATCACTAAAAAAATTATTCACATGGTTAGTAATGACTGTTGGATTATCATTTATGGATACAATGTTATTATTTACTTTCAGTTTATTTATGGGCACTGATTCCTTTTGCAAATCCAATGCTTGTTTTATTATTTTCCATTCTTGCTTTATGTTTCCTTTTACCTCGTGAAGCTTCCCTTTATAATATGTTTGTTTGGTCGTTTTTATAATTTTAGAACACCAATTTCTGTATCTTTTATAATGTGCAAACAGTTCGATATTATTTGGTTCTTTACGACAACTCTTGTGTAATTTGTCACGTTTAATGAGGCAGTTAACAATTCCAGAAGTTATCCATGGTTTCAAGTGCTTTTTATTACAATGGATTCTCTTAGTATATGAGCAATTTCCAATATGTAATTTTAGACGTCTTATGAAATTATCAGCTGCAGTATTGACATCACTGGTGGATAAGACTGTATCCCATGTTTCCTCTTTCAGTGTCGAATTTAGTAGGTCATTATCCAAAGTTAGTCTAAGCTCAACGTCTATTTTTTTTGATTTTGTTACTCTGGATTTAGGATATTTCAATAATGTAGCAAAATGGTCTGTAATACTGGTCCTGAATACAGCACTCTGAGGATCGTCTTTTGACTTAACCATAATGTGATCAATACAACTCTCAGTACTTGATGTTACTCTAGTCGGTGAAATAATAAATGGTTTTAGACCGTGGTAAATCAAAAGTGAAAGATATTGTTCACTTTTTATGTTGTTCATATCCAGAATATTTATATTTATATCACCACATAAAATCACTTCATGGTTATGTGTTGATACAGAACGTAGTAAGTCATTTAGGTGGTCAAGAAAGGTATCAATGTGTGCTTGAGAAGGAGATCTATAAACTGCTAAAACACATACATTATAAGGTAGTTGTAATTTAAGACAGTTGGCATGTGGAATAGTTATTTCTTCAACAGAAACTATGACATCATTCCGAGTGTAAACGAAAACTCCATCATTTTGTAAATAATTTATTTTGGTGCTATGTGATGAATATCCAGTAATACTTGGGATATAGATTGAATCTTTCAACCAAGCCTCACTAAAAACGATAATGCCAAATCTATGTTGTATTGCGTCGAGAACAGCTATAGTATCATTGAAATTTTTTTTTGTGCATCTTATATTCATACAATATATAGAGAGAGCAGAATGGTTAAGAAATTCATTACATACTGATGGGTCATCTATGTTGATATTGATTTCCTTGTCGTCATTTAGTTCTTCATCGAATATAGAATCCATATTAATACTTTTTTATACATGTTGCTGTTGGTGGTGTGACTCATAAAACAAAAGCAAATAATATGCGATGTAATTAATAATAATAATAAGAATAATAATGGGTGTATATTAATTTGAGCCCGTGAAAACTTGTCGAAAATGTAGGTATATCCCGTGAAGATACAAACGAAGGAAATTATGTTTACATAATTATCAATCTTAAAGTATATATTTATAATAAAGTGAATAATAGCAATAAAAGTGGTTATAGAGTGGTAGTAGATCTTTTGGTGGTAATAGATTGGTAAGATAAATAAGTTAGCATCAAGAACGCAACTAAAATGACAAATACATTCAATAACATTAGAAATACACAGAATGTGACTAAAATAGTGCGCAGGTATTTGCAATGATTTTATGATATTAACAAAACAACAATTATTAAATGATATTAACAAAAAAATATAGCTCAGAGCATGGAGCGTACTTAAGTTGTAAAGATGTTTCAAAGAATATGTTGACATAAAATAAATACATACAAAAACATTTGAAATACACAGCGATGTGGCCAAAATAGTGCGTAGGTATTTACAATGAATTTTTTTTTTCTGGTATATGCACAGTTGTTATTTGTATGTTATTACCTAATGACAAATTATTTGTGATAACAACAGCTAAGGGTGGTAGGTAAATATAGAATACATCACATTGCTTATTCATTATCCTATTGAAAATTATAAAATGAGTCTTAAATGAATAAGTAATGAATTTCATAATTACCGACTTATTAATCTTAATCAGAGCACGGTGAGTACTCAATTTGTAAATATGTAGGTGCGACGGGTGTGTTGCAATAGAAAAAGAAGTTACAATTACCTGCGAACTATTCCAGAATCTGACCATAAAAGGAATATAGATATATTCATTTATTTTTTTCCCAGATTTATATAGATTTACTAGAAGTATGAGGTTACATGAGATCTTACTGATTGTGATAAAAATAAATGAGTATATAAATATTCTATAACAATATATTACAATATGAGAACATGAAATGATATCTTCATTAACAGCCATAATGACAGAGTGAAATAGAAGTCAGATAGATTGACGTTTTAAACGTTGCAGGTCATTGGCATTATTTATTGTTATGATTTTTGAGCTGTCAATTTTCTTCAGTAAGATACGTCCTGAAGATGTCCATGCATATTTAAAATTGTTTTCTCTGGCGAATCGTTTAGTTTGTCCTAGGAGGAATTTTGCTTTTTGTGTTAAGTGATCCGATACATATATTCGTTGGGCATCTTGCGATACTCCTAGATCGTATGTATTTAATTTATTTGTGCTGGGAGTTGTGGCCTTTGTGTATGTTTTTATTTTGCATAAGAAATTATCTCGATCTAGTGTGTTATTAAAGGTCGCAATGATTGATCTGGGATTTTTTTCAGCAATTTTAGGCCCCATTCTGTAGATTTTTTTTATTGCCGAGTTCATATTTCCTGAAGAGTCCTCAAAGTTGATAATTTTTGTTATTTTATTGAGAATTTCTAAATAGTCATTAGAGATGGATTCTGGAATGCCTCTTATTTCAATATTACATATTTGAGACATATATTCTAGTCTGTCGATTTTGACGTCTTGTTGTGAGATTGTATTAATTAAAATGTTGTTTTGGTTTTTTAATTCGATTAGATCAGCATTATCTTTAACCTGTAATTTTTCCATAGAAGTCACACGCTTTTTTAGATCTTCCTGTTGATCCGCCATGAATTGGAATGACTTTAGTAGATCATTGTTTTGTTTTAATATTTCTTCATATTTTTGATCATAGATGCTTAGTTTCTTATCTACAAAAGAAATCATTGTTGTTTTAAATTTTTCAAGTTCCTTCAAGAATATTTCCAATGTTAACGGCTGATTAGAGCCATCTGTGAATGGTGATGCTAGATTTTCACTGGTTATTGTAGGTGTGGTTGTAAGCTTCGCTGTTTGTGCAATTCGTTTTTGATTTTTGGCAATAGGTGTCAGGTCTTGATTGAGTTCATTCATGTTATTATCGATAACACTGGCAACACTGTCAAGTCTAGTATTGACGTTTTTCTGTATCTCCTTCAAATTATCAAAAAAATTAACAAAATCAACAATAGAAAATAGCTAAAAAGTGGTCAATTCATCTAAATCGAAGATTGTGCACTGTCCAGTGTATTTCTTTTAACAGTAAGTGTGCGTTCGCTCGTGATTATTTAGACGATTAGATATTAAAAGATGTTTCACTCGAGCGTATACGCAAACAGGGTGTATCGGCACGTACCCGACAAACTTTAACCAGCTATTCCTTAGCACATTTGGAGTAAAAAATCTTATGTGCACTTTGGTGTCCGGTAACGTTTTTTTTTAATAAAAAAATAATTAAACATATTTTCACCACATGTCACCACTGTTTTATCGTTTGTCAAAGTTTGAAAGCAACGTCGCAACTGATTCCTAACGTCGCTGCGAACGAAGCTCGTATTACACAATCCAGTACCAGAAAATAAATATTTTATTTAACAATAATGATTATTCACATTTTTCGTGTGCGAATCACTGATTGTCTTCTTGTATTGTACACATCAGTTTTATTTTTGTATCGAAATTTTTTCACCTCCAGGATGCTCTGGTTTCACCTCTTACGCGTTTCACGTATTAAATAGACTAATTTTGAAACTAAGAAACTAATTAGTAGGTTTCTTGAATTTATAATCGAAGTCCAACAATTCTGAGCACTTTTAAAAACAATTTTCCTCACTTAGGTACTTATCAATAATAATAATTGGATTATTTGAACAGCGCCGTTGTTTTTTAAATCACCGTAAGTGCTCTGTCAAAATTTTACTTGCTAGGCTATCCTACAACGTATATTTTTTAATAAATTTAGTTATTTACAACTTCGCGGACTGTGATATATGAATATTATTGCTTATGTTAAAAGCCTTCCAGAATTACCGGAACATAACGAGCAGCTTGACACACTTAAGTTTATTTCCACTAATTTATTTTTTAAACCACAAAAAAGGCGCCATCTAGCGATTCGGACGAAGACTATCACACTAACAAAATGATGAAATTTATGGAAAAAAATTTGAGGACTTATCAGAACAGTTAATGAAATCTTTTAACGAACAACTGAAAAAAGAACTCAGAGAACTTAAAAAGTCTGTGGAATTCTGTTGTAATAAAATTGATGAATACGAAGAAAAAAATAAAATCAAAGATAATTTAATTAAGCAATTACAATCGGATAATAAGGAAATCAAAATGCAATTGAACAAAATGGAACAATTTCAAAAACAAAATAATATTGAAATACAAGGAGTTCCTTTCAAAGAGAATGAAAACTTACGTAAAATAGTTCACAATATATTGGAAACAATAAAATGCGAAACTGAATTACCAAAAACAACAAACACATATAGAATTAAAAACAGAAACCCATTAAATAAAAATCCAGGGATAGTAGTTTCTTTTCAAAACAAAGAAAGTAAGGACAATATTATAACCCAGAAAAGAAAATATGGTATTTTGTACCCAAAAAATATAAATTTTTCTGAAGATAATAAAAACATTGTTTACATTAATTAACAATTGTCACAAAATAATAAACACCTCCTTTTCCTGGCGAAATCATCAAGACTAGGTTACATGTTTATCTGGGCAAAAAATGGTAACATAATGATGAGAAAAGATGAATTAGCCCCAATCATCCACATAAGGCAGCCGGAAAACATTCCTTCAGAATAAATAAACAAGTGACCATAATACATGTATAAATACTTCATCATTGTTCAACATGTCTGATGAAAATTTTTTGCATGAAAACTTTATTTGTAAAAACACAAGTGAATCATTTTAAAAATGTTAATTTTTCAGTTCTTAATATGAACATACGAAGTTTAAGAAAGCACTTTGATGAACTCTGTATCCTAATCGATAGTCTAGATTTTTCTCCTAGTATCATTATTTTAACAGAGACACAGATGAAAGAGGTAATCCCCTTTTTTTTAAAGTGTATACCTCACAAGAGTCCCAACTGCTCCCGTCTGGAGCCAGTGAGACTATGGCATCCCCAATTGGGGGATGTTGTGAGGCTGAAGGTAAGTGGGGAAGGGAAAGAGGAAGGTGGGGAAGTACCTGGCTATTCAGATCTAGTCACTAAACACGGCTAAAGCCATTTGGAGCAACGTTTCAATTCTGAATGGTGGTCTTACACCAGGGCGATACTGGTAGTATCTTCCACTCTGGAACGTGCCGTAAATATACTATATATTATTTTAATTAATTAATTGCGAAATAACTCAAATTAATCAAATAAAATTTATTTGCGCACGCCGGGTTCGAACCCGCGACCTTCGGAATGGCAGTCCAATGCGTTACCACTGGACTATGCCGGCCGTCGATATAATATAACTATAACTATAACTATAAACTGCCAGGATATATAACCATTTCATCTAAATGCAAATATACGGGACACGATGGAATCACTGTATTTATGAATAATTGTCTCATGAAAACTGCTTTCGAAATCTTAGATTTTAAAACAGCAAATGCTATTAAATTAACATTTAACAATAACAATTATAATTATCTGCTATTAGCTATCTATAGATCACCTTCACTAAATGAATCTCTCTTCACTAACGAACTTAATTCGCTTTTAAAAATGACTAACAGAAATAACTTCAACTTTGCTATATTAACCGGTGATATAAATATAAACATTAATGAAAATAACAAACGAACAAACTGTATAAATGAGTACTTAGATTGTTTGTCGTGTGCTGGATATCAGTCTTACATGAACTCATCAACTAGAGTAAATCTGAATAACTCCACGACTCTAGATCACATATTCGTTAAATCACACAAACACGTTAAAACAACATCTTCAACTCTAATAACAAACATTACTGATCATTACCCAACATTTTACGGACACAACATCTTAACTGCAAATTCAAAAGAAAATTCTGAAACAGTTGAAAAAAATAATATTTATTACCTCACATTAAATAATCTACTTCTTTTGGAAAATTGGGACCAAATTCTATCAACATCAAACCCACATTCAGCATTAGAATCGTTTTATAAAACTCTCCAAGAATATAGTTAAAAAAGTACATATAAAATTGTTATATCTAAGAGAAAATATAAAAAAATTAAACCTTGGATAACTGTAGGAATAATAGATAAACTATACAGAGAGATGCTAAATTATCAAAGAGCTTGTCAAAAAAACAATGTCAGAACAATGTCCTTCATGAAAACAAAATATTTACTGTACAGAAATTTACTAAATAGGTTAATAAGAAGTTGTAAAAAAAAATACTATGGTGAACAAATTGATAATGCAAATAATGATACCAAAAAAACGTGGAATATTATTAACGAAATAACGAATAAAAAAAGAATAGCATCAACCGAGGTGAAGGAGATTAAAATAAATAACAATATTATAACTGACAAATCTGACATTGCAAATAACTTTAACAACTTTTTCACAAATGTAGTAGACCAAGTACTTGAATCATCCAGTAAGATTGCTAATACAGCGCCCGTTGACTCATCTCTGCTTTTGGTACCAACAAACAATGCAATTAACTCATTAGAATATTTTACACCTATCACAACTAATGAAATTGAACAACACATTGACAGCCTAAAACCAACCAATTCTTCAGGAATTGATAACTTATCAGGTAATACACTAAAAAAAATAAAACAATATATTTTAACTCCTTTGCAACATATTTATAATATATCCCTAAAAGAGGGGTATTTCCCAGAACAATTTAAAATCTCCACTATAATCCCAATCCACAAATTGGGTGACACGCACATATTAGACAATTACAGACCTATCGACAATTCGTTAGTCGTTAGTGCCCGCGCTTAGAGAAATTAACCCAATTAATTAGACCCTGCTATAAAATGGATGTTCACTGTTCAGCCGATATGTCCGAATTCATTATCACCAATTACGAAAAACAAAAAGGACAGGTAAACATTATTTATGTGTTATTTGTATGACTATTCGATTTACAACAATGCATTTTTATAATTCAAGGATATAGATAGGTAATATATGTATAAAATTTGTGAATGCTGGTGTTGATCGGTTTTTTTATGTTTATAGGTGGTGCACAAACCTCAACGGACAATGATAATAAATATGTATGAAAATATTTTATCTGGTGACCCTGATATCTCACAAACATGTGCCATTCACTTAATTTCTGAGCAAACGGGTATTGGGCTACACACCATCAAATATACGTTATTGCGGTATACAAGAACCGGTCAAAGTTAACAATACCTCCTTCAAAATAAGTGACGTAAGACGACTCATTCAAGAAGGTATGGAAAAAGTTACACCGGAACATTGGAGTTACTTTGTTCGACATATTGTTGTTATCAAAAAAAAAAATTGGAATATCGATCACATTGTTGATGAACTCGAGGACAATAATGATAATTCGTTAGCTTTTGAAATTTCAAATAAATCATCTGATGAATTTTTTTTTTTTTAATGGCATTTTTTTATTTTCAACTTTGGATTGATTTCTTAGCCGATTTGATAAATCTGAGGCCTAATAAAGTACAATATGTATTGTAATACTATCATCATCATTATTTGAATGTATTAAAATATTTTAATTTTTTATTTTATTTATCGGTAGGAAAATAAATTAAATAATTAATTTGTTAAAAAAGTGGGTCTAAATGTGTTAACGCTCGTCCTTTTAGGAGTGGGGCGAAGGGGCGGAGACATGCGCGTCCACGGGTTGTTCTAATGTTGGACCGAGTATAGAACAAAACAATATTCTATCCGAAAATCAATATGGCTTCAAAAGTAAATTCAGCACTGAAGATGCAATATTCGATCTGACAAAAAATTTATACACATCTGTTGATCAAAATAAAAAAGCCTAGCTATATTTTTAGACTTAAGAAAAGCGTTTGATACTGTAAATCACAATCTACTCATAAACAAAATTAATCAAATAGGTTTCAAAAAATATGCACTAAAAATTCTCACTAACTATCTCAAAGACAGATTACAAAAAACAAAAATAGGGAACTTTTATAGCACAGAAACAGTGATAAAAAATGGAGTACCACAGGGGACTGTGCTTGGCCCAATTCTGTTTCTAATATACATATATTAATGATTTATGTAATGTTGTAATCCCTGGTAAAACTGTATCTTACGCTGATGGTACAGCAATAATAGTAAATGGAAAATCCT
This sequence comes from Hesperophylax magnus, assembly GCA_026573805.1. Lineage (NCBI taxonomy): Eukaryota > Metazoa > Arthropoda > Insecta > Trichoptera > Limnephilidae > Hesperophylax > Hesperophylax magnus. The sequence continues at coordinate 121,102 of JAIUSX010000317.1, read as the reverse complement.
GGACTGAAACTTTTTTAAAGGCAACAAAATGTATTTCATATGTCTTATCATGGCTAACTTGTAATAGACTTTTCTTAAACTATAGTAAAACATTTTATCTAACTTTTTATAAAAACAGTAAAAAAAAACCCCCCAATAACCTTAAAATAAGATTACATAATGCTAACTGTAATAAATTAACATGCACCTCTTGCTTTGAACTTGGAAAAATTGAAAAGATAAAATACTTGGGTATATATATTGACACAAATTTAAACTGGCAACCACAAATAAATAACACCGTTTCTAAATTAAGATATCTGACGTACATATTTTATAGACTTATGGAAGTACTCAATGTTGACATATTGAAAAGTAACAATTATTTTATAAGCAATAATTATTCGCCTGAAACACTCATCCACATTGAAAAATCTCCTGATAAAAGATACATGACGCCAACGGGACTCGAACCCGTGTCCCTTCGATTTCCGGTCGACATCTCTGACCACTGAGCTATGGCGGCTTATCTCTTATCCGCATTAGGTGAAAAAATCTAACAAGCAGTAATTGTTGAATGAAACACTAGTATATATTGAATTATTTCGCGGATAAGAGATAAGCCGCCATAGCTCAGTGGTCAGAGCTGTCGACCGAAAATCGAAGGGACACGGGTTCGAGTCCCGTTGGCGTCATGTATCTTTTATCAGGAGATTTTTCAATGTGGATGAGTGTTTCAGGCGAATAATTATTGCTTATAAAATAATTGTTACCCTTTGTGCTATGCATAAAAAATCTTGTCTTAAACATTAGTTTACCAAAAAAATAATAATTAATATTGAAAAGTGATTTATTTTTCTCTAGTGCAATCCTCAATTATGTACGGTATATTAGGATGGGGTGGCGCACTATATACATTTATAAAACCACTACAAATAGTACAAAATCATATTATCAAGGTTATATATAATAAAAAGAGGACATTTTCGACTGATCAATTGAACAAGGAATCTCAACTATTCAATCCGCGTAAACTATTGTTACTTCAACGCCTGAAATATGTCATGAAAAACCAAAACAAATTTCAAAAATTTGAACCCAAAATCAACTTTAGAAGAAATCATGTATTTTATACCCAACAAACCAATACCAAACTTATGCAAACACACAGTAGCTTTATTGGACCTCGCACTTTTAATCTATTACGAAAAAAAATTCAAGTAACAACTAAACTAGCGCAATACCAAAAAGATTTAAAGTTGTGGCTGTACAATGCAAATGTTGAAGAATTATTCATTTAATTTTTACTTTTTTCTCTTTTACTATTTTGTTTCTGTATTGTTATTATTATATTTTTGTGTTCTTTTACTTCATATATATTATCTTACAATCTTTATTTTTACTTTGATTTATTTTTAATATGCACCTCTTGCACAATCTTTTAGGCTAACTTTAATTATAATCCTACCGTTTTTCTTTATATGCTTTCTGTTATTTTTACGTACAAAAATATAATGTATAAACTTATATAACACACGCACAGGCTGCGCCTTAGTGGGTTCCCTTTCTTATTATTATAAAACTGTAATGTCAAATGTATAAATTGGGAAAAAAAAGGAATTAAAAAAAAAAACAAAAAACAAATTTGAAGGTACAAAGAATGTATAGTTTTAAAAACAATCCTGATGAATCAAAAAACGGTTCATATAAAACCGCTTAACAGCGAGCAGAAAGCACTCACACAAAGGAAAACACGTCAACACTACGTGTGATTGACCATCTGCCAAATGAATCGCAATTTTTTTTAAAACTCGACAATAAATTACAACTATAATTTAATAAAATATTCTTAACCCCACGCTTTTCGTAATTGATTAATTAATTCAGAATTTAAACGTTGCTTTAAATGACCAGCCGTATTTGTGACCAGATCTGAATATCCAGGTACTTCCTCACCTTGAACTCCTTCCCTTAGCCATAAAATATACCCAAATAAAACATAAAAATTGTGTAAATTATCGGATGTAATGAAATGCATAATAATTAGACCCCAAAGTACTTAATTATTCAGAGAAATAAACCCCTGAGTCATCAGTTGGAAATACCAACGAAATTAAGTGAAATTTTAAACAATGCAATAATAGGGATTAGCAAATAATAATTTACGACAATTTACTCGGAAATCAATAAAGCCAGGATAATAGAAATAGAAAGTGATCACTTACGTCGTCTGTATGTGGCTTCACCACAGTTTGATAATGCCGTCAGAAGGTGAAACAGCTGTCACGCGTAGTAATAATTAGAAGGAGCAGAACTTGTTTATAAACACACTGTTTTTATAAATTTATTAATAAGACTGTTAAAAATAAATCTCTAAATTGAAATGGAGTTCTACAAACTAAACTTAAAATCAAATTAATTTATTGCGAAGGTTCAAAGTACTGTACTGTAATATTATATGATATCTATATAAATATGTTGTAAACAGACTCGGGTGAGTTGTAAACTTGATAGGAGTTCTGCTCCTAAGTAGGCGAGAATGTGGTACTCTGTACCTACCTACGGGCCGCGAGGTTCGGGGAGCACTTCGGCGGTGGTCTGTATTGTCATTCGGTATTCTGTAGTCTCACAGATAACAAGCAATAAACGATCTCTGTAAATATTAAACCAGCCTTACTTATTGTAATCAACCCTGAATCCAAGCTCCTTTTAAGTGAACCTACTGGATACTACAGATTTATTGAGATTTTGTGACTGAATTCGATTTGGAAAACGACTCTTATCACGACTCCATAATATCAGCCCGTTTGGTCCCATAAAGCCTTATAAATCTTCTTCCAAAGTTCGAACCCAAGTCTGAAATCAGCGTCCATAAAAATCTTGATTTTTCTAAAAATACTACGTTATAGAGATTTTGTGACTGAATTCAATTTCGACAACGATTTTCATGACAATTCCAAAATTTCAGCCCATATGGTCCCATAGATCATGAAAAAAATGCTTCCAAATTTCGAACCGAAGTCTGGAATAAGCGTCCAAAAAAATCATGATTTTTCTAAAAATACAACTTTATGAAGATTTTGTTACTGAATTCGATATAAACTACAAATATCATAAGAATTCCAAAATTTAAGCACTTTTGGTCCCATAAAGCCTGAAAAATCTGCTTCCAAAGTTTCGAACACAAGTCTGAAATTAGCGTACATAGAAATCAAGATTTTTCTAAAAATACAACTTTATGGAGATTTTGTGACTGAATTCGATATGGACTACAAATTTCATCACAATTCCAAAATTTCAGCTCGTTTAACAAAACCCCATAGAGCCTGAAAAAATTGCTTCCAAAGTTCGAACCCAAGTCTAAAAACAGCGTCCATAAAAATGTAATAAATACAAATAATGAACTATTCCGAAATATCAGCCCGTTTGGTCCCATAAAGCCTTATAAATCTGCTTACAAAGTTCGAACCCAAGTCTGAAATCAGCGTCCATAAAAATCTTGATTTATCTAAAATTACTACTTTATAGAGATTTTGTGACTGAATTCAATTTCGACAACGATTCTCATGACAATTCCAAAATTTCAGCCCATATGGTACCATAGATCATGAAAAAACTGCTTCCAAAGTTCGAAACCCAAATCTGAAATTAGCGTCCAAAAAAATTATGATTTTTCGAAAAATACAACTTTATGAAGATTTTGTTACTGAATTCGAGATAAACTACAAATATCATCAGAATTCCAAAATTTAAGCACTTTTGGTCCCATAAAGCCTGAAAAATCTGCTTCCAAAGTTCGAACCCAAGTCTGAAAGTAGGGTCAATAAAAATCTTGATTTTTCTTAATATTAATCAATTTCTAAAAATACAACTTTATGGAGATTTTGTGACTGAGTTCGATTTGGATAACGATTCTTATAGATATTGAAAAACTTCAGCCAATTTAGTCCCATAGAACCTGAGAAAACTACTTCCAAAGTTCGAACCCAAGTCTGAAATTAAGGTCCATAAAAATCATAATTTTTCTAAAAATACAACTTTATGGAGATTTTAAGACTGAGTTCGATTTGGATAACGATTCTTATCACTATTCCAATATTTCAGCCAGTTTGGTCTCATAGAACCTGAGAAAACTGCTTCCAAAGTTCGAACCCAAGTCTGAAATTAAGGTCCATAAAAATCATAATTTTTCTAAAAATACATCTTTATGGAGATTTTAAGACTGAGTTCGATTTGGATAACGATTCTTATCACTATTCCAATATTTCAGCCAGTTTGGTCTCATAGAACCTGAGAAAACTGCTTCCAAAGTTCGAACCCAAGTCTGAAACTAGCGTCCATAAAAATCATGATTTTTCTAAAAATACAACTTTATGGAGATTTTGTGACTGAGTTTGATTTGGATAACGATTCTTATCACTATTACAATATTTCAGCCAGTTTGGTCCCATAGAACCTGAGAAAACTGCTTCCAAAGTTCGAACCCAAGTCTTAAATTAGAGTCCATAAAAATCATGATTTTTCTAAAATTACAACTTTATGGAGATTTTGTGACTGAGTTTGATTTGGATAACGATTCTTATCCACTCGAGCGAACATGTCGAATCATTCGACGTTTTTTTTTCTTCTAATATTGAGCATGTCGAATTATTCGACGTTTATTACGTACCACTCGTAAAAATTAAATATAATATTATTTAAACCAGTCCCTGGCCAATAATTTATTCCATTGTAAAGCTGGTAAAATTGGCTTCTTCTATGGCAACACCGATTATCAATAGATGCTTCTGGAATAAAGATTTGGCGGTTTTAATTTGACAGTTGTCTCCAAAAATTTTACTTTCGAGTCAAAAGTGTTTTGAGTAATTGGTTATATTTACACATCTTTTAAAATGCCGTAAGTGATTGTGTTTTTTGCGTTTTAACGCCATAATATATATTAGTGTAATCGTGATTCAATTATTAATGTGTTTTCAACTCCTTTGATTAAAAAAACGGGTTTTTTTTAGCATATTTTCGATACGAAACTATGATTTCTGGCGAGGTTAGGTTTTTTAAGTTATTAATTTGCAATTCAATTCCTAATTACTCCACTTGTGTATTTGAAATAGTGTTTTTCTATTAGAATGATTCATTACCAAGAGATAATTATAAATTTTATTTAGGTGTGGTCATTTTTTCTCCAGATATTTGTAATTTTATAACTCAGTAGAAATGTCGAAAAAATCGGAAAAATATTAGATGAAATTTAATGTAAAGTTACCATCACACAATGAATATGGGATTATTTCGTTTCGTTTTGTAATTAATTAATTTATTTACTTATTTCAAATTTCTACAGAGCCAATAATCCACAAGAAAGTGTTCCACAATCCATGTATAAATATCTATTTTTTATATGATAAGATATATAAAAGTCTATGATTTGATTCAAAATATAAAATCTACATGAAATATTTTTAATTAGAAGTGTACCGATGCAGAGAGGTAGAGGAAGAGGTAGAGGAAGAGGCAGAGGAAGAGGCAGAGGGAGGGGGGCTGTACGAGCTGGACGTGGAAGCCAACGTGGAGCAGCACTGGCAGCTCGGTCTGAAGTGTTAGTATTTTTTAATGTTTTTAAAGAAGGTTTTTTTTGCTGTGGATAAGGGGTAGAGCTAATCATATATTTTAATTTATTTTAACAGTGACCCTGCTCTGGTTATGGTGCGGGAAGATCGCGTCAGGGCCCTAAAGGACGTTAGGGCCCTGCCTGCTTCTTTCCAACTGGAGCTGGAAAACCGTAAATTCAAGAAGCAGGCGGCGCGGATTTTGCTCCCCACCGCGCCTGCAAGAAAAGCTAAACGAAAGTAAGTTATCGTCTTTAGATGCATTACACAATATTATTTTTTTTCCCTGAGAGCTTTCCGCCACCGTGAGATTTGGTTGGATCAGTGCTCTGTGCATTATGCACATGCAGTAAAATCAGCGCTATTCCAATTCTTATTGTTTTTTATTTACTGTTTCACTTGTGAATGACAACGATTCATATGATTTATGTATATGTTTTCAGAATTCCATCTCCGGAGAGAGTAGCGTGTCCCTTTTCACAGGGCACGCCTTCAACGCTGCCATCGCCTATTCCCCCACCGTGGTTGTCCAACGAGCAAGCTGGCACAACGACCCAAGCAACGGCTCCCGCTGTGCCAACGCGGGCGACTTCTCCAGAGCCGTTTCCTGGGACATCGCGGGATGGGGAACGCCAGTGGGGCGATCTCTCTCTGGAGCATGGCTACCATAGAGAGCTGTGGGTGGAAGTGCCGTTCTGCCAGGAAGTGTCTGCGTTTGGAAACGGTGAGTTTTTTTTAATATATCTTACCAGAGGCGTTCCGTAATTGAAATATAGACATATTAAATCAATTTATGTTTTGTACATTTCAGAGCCAGGCATGGATGGAACGGGGACTGGTGACGTTCAAGCTGCAGCTCTCTATTATGATGAGTCGGCACTTGAAAACCGTAAGTTATAAAACTAACTAACTAACTAACCTTCACGCCATTTCGGTAGGCAGAGGATGGACCGCCATACAACTTGGTTTTGGCACACACACTCTCTTCTTCATTCAAACTCATCCGTTCCTCCCCTTGTGCTATTCTGACATAGCCCGCCTCAAATATTCAATTTATATTGGTTTTTCTCATAATTTAAGTAAATCAATACATAGTTTTATTGTGCCTCGCTCTAGAGCGATACTCTCAGTATCGCGCTGGTGAGAGCCCACTATTCAGAATTGAACATTGCTTGAAAATCGTGGAATGGGGAACGCCAGTGGGGCGATCACTCTCTGGAGCATGGCTACCATAGAGAGCTGTGGGTGGACATGCCGTTCTGCCAGGAAGTGTCTGTGTTTAGAAACAGTGAGATTATTGTTTTAAAACGTCATATCAGAGGCGTTCCGTAATTGAAATATAGACATATTAAATCAATTTATGTTTTGTACATTTCAGAGCCAGGCATGGATGGAACGGGGACTGGTGACGTTCAAGCTGCAGCTCTCTATTATGATGAGTCGGCACTTGAAAACCGTAAGTTATAAAACTAACTAACTAACTAACCTTCACGCCATTTCGGTAGGCAGAGGATGGACCGCCATACAACTTGGTTTTGGCACACACACTCTCTTCTTCATTCAAACTCATCCGTTCCTCCCCTTGTGCTATTCTGACATAGCCCGCCTCAAATATTCAATTTATATTGGTTTTTCTCATAATTTAAGTAAATCAATACATAGTTTTATTGTGCCTCGCTCTAGAGCGATACTCTCAGTATCGCGCTGGTGAGAGCCCACTATTCAGAATTGAACATTGCTTGAAAATCGTGGAATGGGGAACGCTAGTGGGGCGATCACTCTCTGGAGCATGGCTACCATAGAGAGCTGTGGGTGGACATGCCGTTCTGCCAGGAAGTGTCTGTGTTTAGAAACAGTGAGATTATTGTTTTAAAACGTCATATCAGAGGCGTTCCGTAATTGAAATAAAGACACATTAAATCAATTTGTGTTATATACATTTCAGACCCAGGCATGGACAGAGCGGGTGAATTTGAAGCTGCATCTCTTCATCATGATCAGTCGGCATTTGAAGACCGTAAGTTATAAAACTAACTAACAACGCCATTTCGCTACACGGGTAGGCAGAGGATGGACCGCCATACAACTCGGTCTTGGCACACACACTCTTTTCTTCATTCAAACTCATTTATACCTGCCCTTGTGTTATTCTGACATTGCGCGCCTCAAGTATTTGATTAACTTGATCGAGCCAAGAGTTCATTATCTTAAAGCGTTGTACCAAAGGGAGTAAGTACTAGTGTAATGAAGTAAGTAGAAATGTTAAGTTAATTTGTGTTTTCTGTTGTTTTAGAAACGGATCTGGACGAAGGGAGCGACGTCGACGAGGATAACTTATGCATGCCACCAAAACCTTATCATCGTATGAACAATGCACTTAAGCCCGGTATGGCCGTAGACCTAAGACAAGACCAGGTAGATAGAGAGGCAATGCGTTCGATTCTGCCATCTGATAGTTACTCTTTCGATTGGTCCAGCGATATCTCACATTTTAATGGGATAAGGGAGATATTCACAGGTACGCCGGGACCAACTTTCAATACCGACGAAATGGGCAAACCTGTGGATGCCTTTCTTAAAATCTTCGATGCCGATTTCGTTGAACTGATCGTAAGAGAGACTAACAGGTATGCAGAACAACACATTGCGCTAACCCAATTCAAGCGCTATGCGCGTATCAATAGATGGGCTCCCACGAATAAAGAGGAAATGTACGTATTCTTGGCACTTCTAATGCATCAAGGTATTTGTCCCCTTCCCGTTGAAAAAGACTTCTTCTTTTCAATTGACGTCACCGCCATGCCTTATTTCAGCAAAACCATGGGCTATAATCGTTTTCTTCTCATAAAAAAATTCCTTCACTTCACCAACAATGAAACTCTTTCTTCTGATGTACCGTTATCTGTTCGAAGGTTACAAAAGATTCAGCCCGTCTTGGACCACCTCTCCCATAAGTTTGAGAGTTTATACCTGCCCGAGCAAGACATCTCTCTAGATGAATCCTTACTCCGCTATAAAGGCCGTTTGGGATTCGTCCAGATGATCAAATCTAAAGCGGCAGGCTCGGGTATAAAGTCTTACGAGCTTTGTGAGTCCAAGTCTGGCTATCTTTGGAAATTCCAAATTTATACGGGGAAGACCATTTCCAGTCAGACTGAATCGACAAATCCAGACCAGGAAGACATGACGGAAGACGACATAACGGAAGACATGACACAGGCCAACTTTTCTGGTGCTCACAATATCTGCCCAGTTGGGGCCACTGCAAAGATAGTATACGATTTGGCCAGCCCTCTGTTTAACAAAGGGTACACGCTAATAATGGACAATTTTTACAATAGTCCATTATTAGCGCGATGCCTCAAAAGAAGTGGGATGGATTGCATGGGCACATTGCGGTTGAACCGAGAATTTGTGCCCAGTGTATCAAAGTCCAATCTCAAATCAAAAATGAGGGAAGGTGAGCTCGTATACTCGAACTGCGGGGACCTCAATGTTATGGTTTGGTTGGACAAAAGCTTGGTAAGTATGTTGTCCACCTACCATAAAGCAGAAATCGGGGCAGTTGAAAAGTTTGGGGCTTGGAAATACAAACCCCAAATTGTACTAGACTATAACAAGGTAATGGGGGGAGTTGACAGAAAGGATCAGCTTTTGGCAGGCTACCCCATTGAACGACAGCGAAACCTGGTCTGGTACAAGAAGCTTTTCAGGAGACTACTAAGTGTTTCGGTGCAGAATGCGTATATATTGTACAGTTCAAAGCTCCGCAAGGAAAATAAATGCATTTTGTATCGAAAATTTAGGAGTGAGGTTGCGAGGAATCTCCTTCAGCTGTTCTGTCACAGGGAAATTAACCCGACTCCGACTGTGATCATTGGCCAAATAGCTCAAGGAAAGATTCTGCGTACTGTCCTGGAAGGCAACCACTTCTCGGTCCATAGCGGGCGAACGTTGAATTGTGTGTGGTGTTCAATTCAAAATATTACCAAACGAACTACAAAAAAATGTGACGTGTGTGATGTGGGATTATGCAATGATTGTATGGTCCCATATCACACCACCCCACTCCATATTGAATAACTGAGGGTTTTTTTATTTTATTTTTCTTTTCTTGTTTTTAGTTGTGAAATTATAATTTATAAATTTAATGTACTTTCTTTGGACATCAATAACGATGGCCTGGATGACAGGACCAAGTCATTTCTTTTTACATCTCATAAAAATGTTATAACGACAAAGGACCCAAAGGTACGAGTTCTATCTGATAAGGTTTGGTGGACATTTAATATGTATATTTCAATTCTGATCATTAAAATATACATATTAAAAAATGCATAGGTATTCTCATTCTTTCCTGCTATTGTACACATTAAATAACTTGTTTTATCAACATGATTTGTTTTTGAGGTGTTATGCCGTCTCGCTGTACCTTTTGTATCTGTAACGTTTTGGGCAGCGTTAGTTATAGAAGGAGGTAGCGCGACACGGCATAACACCCCAAAAACAAATCATGTTAATACTTTTGGCCATGAAAATCTCAAATCACACTAGTTTTATTTTTATGTCTTAATTATATATTTTGTTAATTTTTCTGTAAAGAGGCTTTTTTAGATCTAGTCACTTCTTCTACAAAACTAAGCCATTTCAAGCAATGTTTAAATCTGAATGGTGGTCTCTCACCAGAGCGATACTGAGAGTATCACTCTAGAGCGAGGCAAAATGAAACTATGTTTTGATTTACTGACAAAAACCAACATAAATGACGAAGTGTGTAAACAATTTTTAAATAAATATGCTGCTCTACCATTGTAATTATACAACTGTAATTTTAATTTAATGAATGTAAAAGCCCATTAGGGTGTAAATAAATAAATAAATCAATTATTTGTTCCCTCAATTATTTTCCTCTCCACTATTTTTCTTTAGATTTCCAACTTTTAGATAAAAAATATCACTAAGATTTTATTTGCCGATCGACGCTGATACAACAGGTTTGATATATAAGGTTTAATCATCACCATCATTTTAGCTATTATAATTTATCCGGTGTGTATCGACCTTAAACTAGCTGTCATCTCGTATTTTCCCAAACAAAATGGCAGAATTCCACAGGATTTTATCAAATTACAAAGTATATCCTGAAAGATTGGCAAAGCTTATTGCTATGATATGGGCTTTTTTTAAATCTTTGTTTCTTGTTCTATCACGAAACACAAAAACATGGATAAAAATCTCCAGTTCTCAGTCACAATTATTTAAAAAGCAGCACTCTGATTTTGACATCGTGAAATAGGCTATCTGTATAAAACGATCAAATGATTTAAATAAAGCAAGTAGGGCAGTTATTCTTATTGGTAATTGTAAACAGTTAATGTATCTTCCTAATGTAGTACCACTTCTTTGTGGTAAATGTATAAAATATCATAATTTAGTTCATTCAAATTTAACAGGTTCACGTACCAAATAACACAAAATAATTTTCACGCATTATTTTTATCTTGATGTCAGCATATAAAAAAATGATTATTTAGAATATATTTGGATCTGTGGTTGTAGAACAGGTCATAGAGAACATAAAACGTAGAAAATATTCAATGTGAATATTCAAAATATCCACTGGCGGCAATTTCAAATATACTCACGCACAAAATTCGCGCATTTACAAAGTTTACGATTTTTTTATAATTTTTCTATCAATTATACAAATACAAAATAATTAATAAAATATAGGTGAGTTTATTGGCTACATAGCAGTATATTTTTTTATATGTTTACATATACAAATATGGAGTAATGATTTTTTTAATGTGGTCGGAAATTTTTCGAAATAAACTTTCAAAGGTGGCGAGCAAGTGAAGCTATTTTTCATTATTCTCTCTGTCGCTCCAGTGGAGATATTGAAAAATTTCAGCCAATATGGTCCCATAGAACCTGAGAAAACTACAACTACAAGTCTGAAATTAGCGTCCATAAAAATCATGATTTTTCTAAAAATACAACTATATGGATATTTTGTGTTTGAGTTCGATTTGGATAGCGATTCTGATCACTATTCCAATATTTCAGCCAGTTTGGTCTCATAGAACCTGAGAAAACTGCTTCCAAAGTTCGAACCCAATTCTGAAACTAGCGTCCATAAAAATCATGATTTTTCTAAAATTACAACTTTATGGAGATTTTGTGAATGAGTTCAATTTGGATAACGATTCTTATCACTATTACAAAATTTCAGCCTGTTTCGTCCCATAGAACCTGATAAAACTGCTTTAAAGTAAGAACCCAAGTCTGATATTAGCGCCCATAAAAATCATAATTTTTCTAAAAATACAACTTTATGGAGATTTTAAGACTGAGTTCGATTTCGATAACGATTCTTATCACTATTCAAAAATTTCAGCCAATTTGGTCCCATAGAACCTGAGAAAACTGCTTCCAAAGTTCGAACCCAAGTCTTAAATTAGCGTCCATAAAAAACATGATTTTTCTAAAATTAACCCTTTATGGAGATATTGTGACTGAGTTCAATTTGGATAACGATTCTTATCACTATTACAAAATTTCAGCCAGTTTCGTCCCATAGAACCTGAGAAAACTGCTTTAAAGTTAGAACCCAAGTCTGATATTAGCGTCCATAAAAATCATGATTTTTCTAAAAATACAACTTCATGGAGATTTTGTTACTGAGTTCGATTTGGATAACGATTCTTATCACTATTACAAAATTTCAGCCTGTTTCGTCCCATAGAACCTGATAAAACTGCTTTAAAGTAAGAACCCAAGTCTGATATTAGCGCCCATAAAAATCATAATTTTTCTAAAAATACAACTTTATGGAGATTTTAAGACTGAGTTCGATTTCGATAACGATTCTTATCACTATTCAAAAATTTCAGCCTGTTTCGTCCCATAGAACCTGAGAAAACTGCTTCCAAAGTTCGAACCCAAGTCTGAAATTAAGGTCCATAAAAATCATAATTTTTCTAAAAATACATCTTTATGGAGATTTTAAGATTGAGTTCGATTTGGATAACGATTCTTATCACTATTACAATATTTCAGCCAGTTTGGTCCCATAGAACCTGAGAAAACTGCTTCCAAAGTTCGAACCCAAGTCTGAAATTAGCGTCCATAAAAATCATGATTTTTCTAAAAATACAACTATATGGAGATTTTGTGTTTGAGTTCGAATTGGATAGCGATTCTTATCACTATTCCAATATTTCAGCCAGTTTGGTCTCATAGAACCTGAGAAAACTGCTTCCAAAGTTCGAACCCAAGTCTGAAACTAGCGTCCATAAAAATCATAATTTTTCTAAAAATACAACTTTATGGAGATTTTAAGACTGAGTTCAATTTGGATAACGATTCTTATCACTATTACAAAATTTCAGCCTGTTTCGTCCCATAGAACCTGAGAAAACTGCTTCCAAAGTTCGAACCCAAGTCTTAAATTAGCGTCCATAAAAATCATGATTTTTCTAAAATTACAACTTTATGGAGATTTTAAGACTGAGTTCAATTTGGATAACGATTCTTATCACTATTACAAAATTTCAGCCTGTTTCGTCCCATAGAACCTGAGAAAACTGCTTCCAGAGTTCGAACCCAAGTCTTAAATTAGCGTCCATAAAAATCATGATTTTTCTAAAATTACAACTTTATGGAGATTTTAAGACTGAGTTCAATTTGGATAACGATTCTTATCACTATTACAAAATTTCAGCCTGTTTCGTCCCATAGAACCTGAGAAAACTGCTTCCAAAGTTCGAACCCAAGTCTTAAATTAGCGTCCATAAAAATCATGATTTTTCTAAAATTACAACTTTATAGAGATTATGTGACTGAATTTGACTTGGATAACGATTCTTATCACTATTCAAAAATTTCAGCCAATTTGGTCCCATAGAACCTGAGAAAACTGCTTCCAAAGTTCGAACCCAAGTCTTAAATTAGCGTCCATAAAAATCATGATTTTTCTAAAATTACACTTTATGGAGATTTTGTGACTGAATTCGATTTTGATAACGATTCTTAATTTTATGGAGATTTTGTGACTGAATTCGATGTGGATAACGATTCTTATCACTATTCGAATATTTCAGCCAGTTTGGTCCCATAAAACCTGAGAAAACTGCTTCCAAAGTTCGAACCCAAGTCTGAAATTAAGGTCCATAAAAATCATAATTTTTCTAAAAATACATCTTTATGGAGATTTTAAGATTGAGTTCGATTTGGATAACGATTCTTATCACTATTACAATATTTCAGCCAGTTTGGTCCCATAGAACCTGAGAAAACTGCTTCCAAAGTTCGAACCCAAGTCTGAAATTAGCGTCCATAAAAATCATGATTTTTCTAAAAATACAACTATATGGAGATTTTGTGTTTGAGTTCGATTTGGATAGCGATTCTTATCACTATTCCAATATTTCAGCCAGTTTGGTCTCATAGAACCTGAGAAAACTGCTTCCAAAGTTCGAACCCAAGTCTGAAACTAGCGTCCATAAAAATCATAATTTTTCTAAAAATACAACTTTATAGAGATTATGTGACTGAATTTGACTTGGATAACGATTCTTATCACTATTCCAAAATTTCAGCCAATTTGGTCTCATAGAACCTGAGAAAACTGCTTCCAAATTTCGAACCCAAGTCTGAAATTAAGGTCCATAAAAATCATAATTTTTCTAAAAATACAACTTGATGGAGATTTTATGACTGAATTCGATTAAGATAAGGATTCTTATCACTATTCAAAAATTTCAGTCAATTTGGTCCCATAGAACCTGAGAAAACTGCTTCCAAAGTTCGAACCCAAGTCTGAAACTAGCGTCCATAAAAATCATAATTTTTCTAAAAATACAACTTTATGGAGATTTTGTGACTGAATTCGATTTGGTAAACGATTCTTATCACTATTGCAATATTTCAGCCAGTTTGGTCCTATAGAACCTGAGAAAACTGCTTCCAAAGTTCGACCCCAAGTTTGAAATTAGCGTCCATAAAAATCATAATTTTTCTAAAAATACAACTTTATGGAGATTATGTGACTGAATTCGATTTGGATAGCGATTCTTATCACTATTCCAATATTTCAGCCAATTTGGTCTCATAGAACCTGAGAAAACTGCTTCCAAAGTTCGAACCCAAGTCTGAAATTAGCGTCCATAAAAATCATAATTTTTCTAAAAATACAACTTTATGGAGATTTTGTGACTGAATTCGATGTGGATAACGATTCTTATCACTATTCGAATATTTCAGCCAGTTTGGTCCCATAAAACCTGAGAAAACTGCTTCCAAAGTTCGAACCCAAGTCTGAAATTAAGGTCCATAAAAATCATGATTTTTCTAAAATTACAACTTTATGGAGATTTTGTGACTGAGTTCAATTTGGATAACGATTCTTATCACTATTACAAAATTTCAGCCTGTTTCGTCCCATAGAACCTGAGAAAACTGCTTCCAAAGTTCGAACCCAAGTCTTAAATTAGCGTCCATAAAAATCATGATTTTTCTAAAATTAGAACTTTATGGAGATTTTAAGACTGAGTTCAATTTGGATAACGATTCTTATCACTATTACAAAATTTCAGCCTGTTTCGTCCCATAGAACCTGAGAAAACTGCTTCCAAAGTTCGAACCCAAGTCTTAAATTAGCGTCCATAAAAATCATGATTTTTCTAAAATTACAACTTTATGGAGATTTTAAGACTGAGTTCAATTTGGATAACGATTCTTATCACTATTACAAAATTTCAGCCTGTTTCGTCCCATAGAACCTGAGAAAACTGCTTCCAAAGTTCGAACCCAAGTCTTAAATTAGCGTCCATAAAAATCATGATTTTTCTAAAATTACAACTTTATGGAGATTTTGTGACTGAGTTCAATTTGGATAACGATTCTTATCACTATTACAAAATTTCAGCCTGTTTCGTCCCATAGAACCTGAGAAAACTGCTTCCAAAGTTCGAACCCAAGTCTTAAATTAGCGTCCATAAAAATCATGATTTTTCTAAAATTACAACTTTATGGAGATTTTAAGACTGAGTTCAATTTGGATAACGATTCTTATCACTATTACAAAATTTCAGCCTGTTTCGTCCCATAGAACCTGAGAAAACTGCTTCCAAAGTTCGAACCCAAGTCTTAAATTAGCGTCCATAAAAATCATGATTTTTCTTAAATTACAACTTTATAGAGATTATGTGACTGAATTTGACTTGGATAACGATTCTTATCACTATTCAAAAATTTCAGCCAATTTGGTCCCATAGAACCTGAGAAAACTGCTTCCAAAGTTCGAACCCAAGTCTGAAATTAAGGTCCATAAAAATCATAATTTTTCTAAAAATACAACTTTATGGAGATTTTGTGACTGAGTTCGATTTGGATAACGATTCCAATCACTATTCCAATATTTCAGCCAGTTTGGTCCCATAGAACCTGAGAAAACTGCTTCCAAAATTCGAACCCAAGTCCAAAATTAAGGTCCATAAAAATCATAATTTTTCTAAAAATACAATTTTATGGAGATTTTGTGACTAAATTCGATGTGGATAACGATTCTTATCACTATTCCAATATTTCAGCCAGTTTGGTCCCATAGAACCTGAGAAAACTGCTTCCAAAGTTCGAACCCAAGTCTGAAATTAAGGTCCATAAAAATCATAATTTTTCTAAAAATACAATTTTATGGAGATTTTGTGACTAAATTCGATGTGGATAACGATTCTTATCACTATTCAAAAATTTCAGTCAATTTGGTCCCATAGAACCTGAGAAAACTGCTTCCAAAGTTCGAACCCAAGTCTGAAACTAGCGTCCATAAAAATCATAATTTTTCTAAAAATACAATTTTATGGAGATTTTGTGACTGAATTCGATGTGGATAACGATTCTTATCACTATTCCAATATTTCAGCCAGTTTGGTCCCATAGAACCTGAGAAAACTGCTTCCAAAGTTCGAACCCAAGTCTGAAATTAAGGTCCATAAAAATCATAATTTTTCTAAAAATACAACTTGATGGAGATTTTGTGACTAAATTCGATGTGGATAACGATTCTTATCACTATTCCAATATTTCAGCGAATTTGGTCCCATAGAACCTGAGAAAACTGCTTCCAAAGTTCGAACCCAAGTCTGAAATTAAGGTCCATAAAAATCATAATTTTTCTAAAAATACAACTTGATGGAGATTTTACGACAGATTTCGATTCGTACGATGCTTCTTATTAATTTTCCTAAATTTCAGCCAATTTGGTCTCATAGAACCTGAGAAAACTGCTTCCAAAGTTCGAACCCAAGTCTGAAATTAAGGTCCATAAAAATCATAATTTTTCTAAAAATACAACTTTATGGAGATTTTGTGACTGAGTTCGATTTGGATAACGATTCCAATCACTATTCCAATATTTCAGCCAGTTTGGTCCCATAGAACCTGAGAAAACTGCTTCCAAAATTCGAACCCAAGTCCAAAATTAAGGTCCATAAAAATCATAATTTTTCTAAAAATACAATTTTATGGAGATTTTGTGACTGAATTCGATGTGGATAACAATTCTTATCACTATTCCAATATTTCAGCCAGTTTGGTCCATAGAACCTGAGAAAACTGCTTCCAAAGTTCGAACCCAAGTCTGAAATTAGCGTCCATAAAAATCATGATTTTTCTAAAAATACAACTTTATGGAGATTTTGTTACTGAATTCGATTTGGATAACGATTCTTATCATTATTCCAATATTTCAGCCAGTTTGGTCCCATAGAACCTGAGAAAACTGCTTCCAAAGTTCGAACCCAAGTTTGAAATTAAGGCCCATAAAAATCATAATTTTTCTAAAAATACAACTTTCTGCAGATTTTGTGACTGAATTCGATGTGGATAGCGATTCTGATCACTATTCCAATATTTCAGCCAGTTTGGTCCCATAGAACCTGAGAAAACTGCTTCCAAAGTTCGAACCCAAGTCTGAAATTAGCGTCCATAAAAATCATGATTTTTCTAAAAATACAACTTTATGGAGATTTTGTTACTGAATTCGATTTGGATAACGATTCTTATCATTATTCCAATATTTCAGCCAGTTTGGTCCCATAGAACCTGAGAAAACTGCTTCCAAAGTTCGAACCCAAGTTTGAAATTAAGGCCCATAAAAATCATAATTTTTCTAAAAATACAACTTTCTGCAGATTTTGTGACTGAATTCGATGTGGATAGCGATTCTGATCACTATTCCAATATTTCAGCCAGTTTGGTCCCATAGAACCTGAGAAAACTGCTTCCAAAGTTCGAACCCAAGTCTGAAATTAGCGTCCATAAAAATCATGATTTTTCTAAAAATACAACTTTATGGAGATATTGTTACTGAATTCGATGTGGATAACGATTCTTATCACTATTCCAATATTTCAGCCAGTTTGGTCCCATAGAACCTGAGAAAACTGCTTCCAAAGTTCGAACCCAAGTTTGAAATTAAGGCCCATAAAAATCATAATTTTTCTAAAAATACAACTTTCTGCAGATTTTGTGACTGAATTCGATGTGGATAGCGATTCTGATCACTATTCCAATATTTCAGCCAGTTTGGTCCCATAGAACCTGAGAAAACTGCTTCCAAAGTTCGAACCCAAGTCTGAAATTAGCGTCCATAAAAATCATGATTTTTCTAAAAATACAACTTTATGGAGATTTTGTTACTGAATTCGATTTGGATAACGATTCTTATCATTATTCCAATATTTCAGCCAGTTTGGTCCCATAGAACCTGAGAAAACTGCTTCCAAAGTTCGAACCCAAGTCTGAAATTAAGGTCCATAAAAATCATAATTTTTCTAAAAATACAACTTGATGGAGATTTTACGACAGATTTCGATTCGTACGATGCTTCTTATTAATTTTCCTAAATTTCAGCCAATTTGGTCTCATAGAACCTGAGAAAACTGCTTCCAAAGTTCGAACCCAAGTCTGAAATTAAGGTCCATAAAAATCATAATTTTTCTAAAAATACAACTTTATGGAGATTTTGTGACTGAGTTCGATTTGGATAACGATTCCAATCACTATTCCAATATTTCAGCCAGTTTGGTCCCATAGAACCTGAGAAAACTGCTTCCAAAATTCGAACCCAAGTCCAAAATTAAGGTCCATAAAAATCATAATTTTTCTAAAAATACAATTTTATGGAGATTTTGTGACTGAATTCGATGTGGATAACAATTCTTATCACTATTCCAATATTTCAGCCAGTTTGGTCCATAGAACCTGAGAAAACTGCTTCCAAAGTTCGAACCCAAGTCTGAAATTAGCGTCCATAAAAATCATGATTTTTCTAAAAATACAACTTTATGGAGATTTTGTTACTGAATTCGATTTGGATAACGATTCTTATCATTATTCCAATATTTCAGCCAGTTTGGTCCCATAGAACCTGAGAAAACTGCTTCCAAAGTTCGAACCCAAGTTTGAAATTAAGGCCCATAAAAATCATAATTTTTCTAAAAATACAACTTTCTGCAGATTTTGTGACTGAATTCGATGTGGATAGCGATTCTGATCACTATTCCAATATTTCAGCCAGTTTGGTCCCATAGAACCTGAGAAAACTGCTTCCAAAGTTCGAACCCAAGTCTGAAATTAGCGTCCATAAAAATCATGATTTTTCTAAAAATACAACTTTATGGAGATTTTGTTACTGAATTCGATTTGGATAACGATTCTTATCATTATTCCAATATTTCAGCCAGTTTGGTCCCATAGAACCTGAGAAAACTGCTTCCAAAGTTCGAACCCAAGTTTGAAATTAAGGCCCATAAAAATCATAATTTTTCTAAAAATACAACTTTCTGCAGATTTTGTGACTGAATTCGATGTGGATAGCGATTCTGATCACTATTCCAATATTTCAGCCAGTTTGGTCCCATAGAACCTGAGAAAACTGCTTCCAAAGTTCGAACCCAAGTCTGAAATTAGCGTCCATAAAAATCATGATTTTTCTAAAAATACAACTTTATGGAGATATTGTTACTGAATTCGATGTGGATAACGATTCTTATCACTATTCCAATATTTCAGCCAGTTTGGTCCCATAGAACCTGAGAAAACTGCTTCCAAAGTTCGAACCCAAGTCTGAAATTAGCGTCCATAAAAATCATAATTTTTCTAAAAATACAACTTGATGGAGATTTTATGACTGATTTCGATTTGTACGATGCTTCTAATTAATTTTCCTAAATTTCAGCCAATTTGGTCCCATAGAACCTGAGAAAACTGCTTCCAAAGTTCGAACCCAAGTCTGAAATTAGCGTCCATAAAAATCATAATTTTTCTAAAAATACAACTTTACGGAGATTTTATGACTGAATTCGATTAAGATAAGGATTCTTATCACTATTCAAAAATTTCAGCCAATTTGGTCCCATAGAACCTGAGAAAACTGCTTCCAAAGTTCGAACCCAAGTCTGAAATTAAGGTCCATAAAAATCATAATTTTTCTAAAAATACAACTTTATGGAGATTTTGTGACTGAGTTCAATTTGGATAACGATTCTTATCACTATTCCAAAATTTCAGTCTATTTGGTCCCATAGAACCTGAGAAAACTGCTTCCAAAGTTCGAACCCAAGTTTGAAATTAAGGCCCATAAAAATCATAATTTTTCTAAAAATACAACTTTATGCAGATTTTGTGACTGAATTCGATGTGGATAACGATTCTTATCACTATTCCAATATTTTAGCCAGTTTGGTCCATAGAACCTGAGAAAACTGCTTCCAAAGTTCGAACCCAAGTCTGAAATTAGCGTCCATAAAAATCATGATTTTTCTAAAAATACAACTTTATGGAGATTTTGTTACTGAATTCGATTTGGATAACGATTCTTATCATTATTCAAAAATTTCAGCCAATTTGGTCCCATAGAACCTGAGAAAACTGCTTCCAAAATTCGAACCCAAGTCCGAAATTAAGGTCCATAAAAATCATAATTTTTCTGAAAATACAACTTTATGCAGATTTTGTGACTGAATTCGATGTGGATAACGATTCTTATCACTATTCCAATATTTCAGCCAGTTTGGTCCCATAGAACCTAAGAAAACTGCTTCCAAAGTTCGAACCCATGTCTGAAATTAGCGTCCATAAAAATCATGATTTTTCTAAAAATACAACTTTATGGAGATTTTGTTACTGAATTCGATTTGGATAACGATTCTTATCACTATTCAAAAATTTCAGCCAATTTGGTCCCATAGAACCTGAGAAAACTGCTTCCAAAGTTCGAACCCAAGTCTGAAATTAAGGTCCATAAAAATCATAATTTTTCTAAAAATACAACTTTATGGAGATTTTGTTACTGAATTCGATTTAGATAAGGATTCTTATCACTATTCAAAAATTTCAGCCAATTTGGTCCCATAGAACCTGAGAAAACTGCTTCCAAAGTTCGAACCCAAGTCTGAAATTAAGGTCCATAAAAATCATAATTTTTCTAAAAATACAACTTTATGGAGATTTTGTTACTGAATTCGATTTGGATAACGATTCTTATCATTATTCAAAAATTTCAGCCAATTTGGTCCCATAGAACCTGAGAAAACTGCTTCCAAAATTCGAACCCAAGTCCGAAATTAAGGTCCATAAAAATCATAATTTTTCTAAAAATACAACTTGATGGAGATTTTACGACAGATTTCGATTCGTACGATGCTTCTTATTAATTTTCCTAAATTTCAGCCAATTTGGTCTCATAGAACCTGAGAAAACTGCTTCCAAAGTTCGAACCCAAGTCTGAAATTAAGGTCCATAAAAATCATAATTTTTCTAAAAATACAACTTTATGGAGATTTTGTGACTGAGTTCGATTTGGATAACGATTCCAATCACTATTCCAATATTTCAGCCAGTTTGGTCCCATAGAACCTGAGAAAACTGCTTCCAAAATTCGAACCCAAGTCCAAAATTAAGGTCCATAAAAATCATAATTTTTCTAAAAATACAATTTTATGGAGATTTTGTGACTGAATTCGATGTGGATAACAATTCTTATCACTATTCCAATATTTCAGCCAGTTTGGTCCATAGAACCTGAGAAAACTGCTTCCAAAGTTCGAACCCAAGTCTGAAATTAGCGTCCATAAAAATCATGATTTTTCTAAAAATACAACTTTATGGAGATTTTGTTACTGAATTCGATTTGGATAACGATTCTTATCATTATTCCAATATTTCAGCCAGTTTGGTCCCATAGAACCTGAGAAAACTGCTTCCAAAGTTCGAACCCAAGTTTGAAATTAAGGCCCATAAAAATCATAATTTTTCTAAAAATACAACTTTCTGCAGATTTTGTGACTGAATTCGATGTGGATAGCGATTCTGATCACTATTCCAATATTTCAGCCAGTTTGGTCCCATAGAACCTGAGAAAACTGCTTCCAAAGTTCGAACCCAAGTCTGAAATTAGCGTCCATAAAAATCATGATTTTTCTAAAAATACAACTTTATGGAGATTTTGTTACTGAATTCGATTTGGATAACGATTCTTATCATTATTCCAATATTTCAGCCAGTTTGGTCCCATAGAACCTGAGAAAACTGCTTCCAAAGTTCGAACCCAAGTCTGAAATTAAGGTCCATAAAAATCATAATTTTTCTAAAAATACAACTTGATGGAGATTTTACGACAGATTTCGATTCGTACGATGCTTCTTATTAATTTTCCTAAATTTCAGCCAATTTGGTCTCATAGAACCTGAGAAAACTGCTTCCAAAGTTCGAACCCAAGTCTGAAATTAAGGTCCATAAAAATCATAATTTTTCTAAAAATACAACTTTATGGAGATTTTGTGACTGAGTTCGATTTGGATAACGATTCCAATCACTATTCCAATATTTCAGCCAGTTTGGTCCCATAGAACCTGAGAAAACTGCTTCCAAAATTCGAACCCAAGTCCAAAATTAAGGTCCATAAAAATCATAATTTTTCTAAAAATACAATTTTATGGAGATTTTGTGACTGAATTCGATGTGGATAACAATTCTTATCACTATTCCAATATTTCAGCCAGTTTGGTCCATAGAACCTGAGAAAACTGCTTCCAAAGTTCGAACCCAAGTCTGAAATTAGCGTCCATAAAAATCATGATTTTTCTAAAAATACAACTTTATGGAGATTTTGTTACTGAATTCGATTTGGATAACGATTCTTATCATTATTCCAATATTTCAGCCAGTTTGGTCCCATAGAACCTGAGAAAACTGCTTCCAAAGTTCGAACCCAAGTTTGAAATTAAGGCCCATAAAAATCATAATTTTTCTAAAAATACAACTTTCTGCAGATTTTGTGACTGAATTCGATGTGGATAGCGATTCTGATCACTATTCCAATATTTCAGCCAGTTTGGTCCCATAGAACCTGAGAAAACTGCTTCCAAAGTTCGAACCCAAGTCTGAAATTAGCGTCCATAAAAATCATGATTTTTCTAAAAATACAACTTTATGGAGATTTTGTTACTGAATTCGATTTGGATAACGATTCTTATCATTATTCCAATATTTCAGCCAGTTTGGTCCCATAGAACCTGAGAAAACTGCTTCCAAAGTTCGAACCCAAGTTTGAAATTAAGGCCCATAAAAATCATAATTTTTCTAAAAATACAACTTTCTGCAGATTTTGTGACTGAA
The DNA here is from genome assembly GCA_026573805.1 of Hesperophylax magnus. Classification (NCBI taxonomy): domain Eukaryota; kingdom Metazoa; phylum Arthropoda; class Insecta; order Trichoptera; family Limnephilidae; genus Hesperophylax; species Hesperophylax magnus. Next base: position 97,832 of record JAIUSX010000317.1, on the reverse strand, counting down.
TTCGATGTGGATAGCGATTCTGATCACTATTCCAATATTTCAGCCAGTTTGGTCCCATAGAACCTGAGAAAACTGCTTCCAAAGTTCGAACCCAAGTCTGAAATTAGCGTCCATAAAAATCATGATTTTTCTAAAAATACAACTTTATGGAGATATTGTTACTGAATTCGATGTGGATAACGATTCTTATCACTATTCCAATATTTCAGCCAGTTTGGTCCCATAGAACCTGAGAAAACTGCTTCCAAAGTTCGAACCCAAGTCTGAAATTAGCGTCCATAAAAATCATAATTTTTCTAAAAATACAACTTGATGGAGATTTTATGACTGATTTCGATTTGTACGATGCTTCTAATTAATTTTCCTAAATTTCAGCCAATTTGGTCCCATAGAACCTGAGAAAACTGCTTCCAAAGTTCGAACCCAAGTCTGAAATTAGCGTCCATAAAAATCATAATTTTTCTAAAAATACAACTTTACGGAGATTTTATGACTGAATTCGATTAAGATAAGGATTCTTATCACTATTCATAAATTTCAGCCAATTTGGTCCCATAGAACCTGAGAAAACTGCTTCCAAAGTTCGAACCCAAGTCTGAAATTAAGGTCCATAAAAATCATAATTTTTCTAAAAATACAACTTTATGGAGATTTTGTGACTGAGTTCAATTTGGATAACGATTCTTATCACTATTCCAAAATTTCAGTCTATTTGGTCCCATAGAACCTGAGAAAACTGCTTCCAAAGTTCGAACCCAAGTTTGAAATTAAGGCCCATAAAAATCATAATTTTTCTAAAAATACAACTTTATGCAGATTTTGTGACTGAATTCGATGTGGATAACGATTCTTATCACTATTCCAATATTTTAGCCAGTTTGGTCCATAGAACCTGAGAAAACTGCTTCCAAAGTTCGAACCCAAGTCTGAAATTAGCGTCCATAAAAATCATGATTTTTCTAAAAATACAACTTTATGGAGATTTTGTTACTGAATTCGATTTGGATAACGATTCTTATCATTATTCAAAAATTTCAGCCAATTTGGTCCCATAGAACCTGAGAAAACTGCTTCCAAAATTCGAACCCAAGTCCGAAATTAAGGTCCATAAAAATCATAATTTTTCTGAAAATACAACTTTATGCAGATTTTGTGACTGAATTCGATGTGGATAACGATTCTTATCACTATTCCAATATTTCAGCCAGTTTGGTCCCATAGAATCTAAGAAAACTGCTTCCAAAGTTCGAACCCATGTCTGAAATTAGCGTCCATAAAAATCATGATTTTTCTAAAAATACAACTTTATGGAGATTTTGTTACTGAATTCGATTTGGATAACGATTCTTATCACTATTCAAAAATTTCAGCCAATTTGGTCCCATAGAACCTGAGAAAACTGCTTCCAAAGTTCGAACCCAAGTCTGAAATTAAGGTCCATAAAAATCATAATTTTTCTAAAAATACAACTTTATGGAGATTTTGTTACTGAATTCGATTTAGATAAGGATTCTTATCACTATTCAAAAATTTCAGCCAATTTGGTCCCATAGAACCTGAGAAAACTGCTTCCAAAGTTCGAACCCAAGTCTGAAATTAAGGTCCATAAAAATCATAATTTTTCTAAAAATACAACTTTATGGAGATTTTGTTACTGAATTCGATTTGGATAACGATTCTTATCATTATTCAAAAATTTCAGCCAATTTGGTCCCATAGAACCTGAGAAAACTGCTTCCAAAATTCGAACCCAAGTCCGAAATTAAGGTCCATAAAAATCATAATTTTTCTGAAAATACAACTTTATGCAGATTTTGTGACTGAATTCGATGTGGATAACGATTCTTATCACTATTCCAATATTTCAGCCAGTTTGGTCCCATAGAACCTGAGAAAACTGCTTCCAAAGTTCGAACCCAAGTCCGAAATTAAGGCCCATAAAAATCATAATTTTTCTAAAAATACAACTTTATGCAGATTTTGTGACTGAATTCGACGTGGATAACGATTCTTATCACTATTCCAATATTTCAGCCAGTTTGGTCCCATAAAACCTGAGAAAACTGCTTCCAAAGTTCGACCACAAGTCTTAAATTAGCGTCCATAAAAATCATGATTTTTCTAAAATTACACTTTATGGAGATTTTGTGACTGAATTCGATTTTGATAACGATTCTTAATTTTATGGAGATTTTGTGACTGAATTCGATGTGGATAACGATTCTTATCACTATTCGAATATTTCAGCCAGTTTGGTCCCATAAAACCTGAGAAAACTGCTTCCAAAGTTCGAACCCAAGTCTGAAATTAAGGTCCATAAAAATCATAATTTTTCTAAAAATACATCTTTATGGAGATTTTAAGATTGAGTTCGATTTGGATAACGATTCTTATCACTATTACAATATTTCAGCCAGTTTGGTCCCATAGAACCTGAGAAAACTGCTTCCAAAGTTCGAACCCAAGTCTGAAATTAGCGTCCATAAAAATCATGATTTTTCTAAAAATACAACTATATGGAGATTTTGTGTTTGAGTTCGATTTGGATAGCGATTCTTATCACTATTCCAATATTTCAGCCAGTTTGGTCTCATAGAACCTGAGAAAACTGCTTCCAAAGTTCGAACCCAAGTCTGAAACTAGCGTCCATAAAAATCATAATTTTTCTAAAAATACAACTTTATAGAGATTATGTGACTGAATTTGACTTGGATAACGATTCTTATCACTATTCCAAAATTTCAGCCAATTTGGTCTCATAGAACCTGAGAAAACTGCTTCCAAATTTCGAACCCAAGTCTGAAATTAAGGTCCATAAAAATCATAATTTTTCTAAAAATACAACTTGATGGAGATTTTATGACTGAATTCGATTAAGATAAGGATTCTTATCACTATTCAAAAATTTCAGTCAATTTGGTCCCATAGAACCTGAGAAAACTGCTTCCAAAGTTCGAACCCAAGTCTGAAACTAGCGTCCATAAAAATCATAATTTTTCTAAAAATACAACTTTATGGAGATTTTGTGACTGAATTCGATTTGGTAAACGATTCTTATCACTATTGCAATATTTCAGCCAGTTTGGTCCTATAGAACCTGAGAAAACTGCTTCCAAAGTTCGACCCCAAGTTTGAAATTAGCGTCCATAAAAATCATAATTTTTCTAAAAATACAACTTTATGGAGATTATGTGACTGAATTCGATTTGGATAGCGATTCTTATCACTATTCCAATATTTCAGCCAATTTGGTCTCATAGAACCTGAGAAAACTGCTTCCAAAGTTCGAACCCAAGTCTGAAATTAGCGTCCATAAAAATCATAATTTTTCTAAAAATACAACTTTATGGAGATTTTGTGACTGAATTCGATGTGGATAACGATTCTTATCACTATTCGAATATTTCAGCCAGTTTGGTCCCATAAAACCTGAGAAAACTGCTTCCAAAGTTCGAACCCAAGTCTGAAATTAAGGTCCATAAAAATCATGATTTTTCTAAAATTACAACTTTATGGAGATTTTGTGACTGAGTTCAATTTGGATAACGATTCTTATCACTATTACAAAATTTCAGCCTGTTTCGTCCCATAGAACCTGAGAAAACTGCTTCCAAAGTTCGAACCCAAGTCTTAAATTAGCGTCCATAAAAATCATGATTTTTCTAAAATTAGAACTTTATGGAGATTTTAAGACTGAGTTCAATTTGGATAACGATTCTTATCACTATTACAAAATTTCAGCCTGTTTCGTCCCATAGAACCTGAGAAAACTGCTTCCAAAGTTCGAACCCAAGTCTTAAATTAGCGTCCATAAAAATCATGATTTTTCTAAAATTACAACTTTATGGAGATTTTAAGACTGAGTTCAATTTGGATAACGATTCTTATCACTATTACAAAATTTCAGCCTGTTTCGTCCCATAGAACCTGAGAAAACTGCTTCCAAAGTTCGAACCCAAGTCTTAAATTAGCGTCCATAAAAATCATGATTTTTCTAAAATTACAACTTTATGGAGATTTTGTGACTGAGTTCAATTTGGATAACGATTCTTATCACTATTACAAAATTTCAGCCTGTTTCGTCCCATAGAACCTGAGAAAACTGCTTCCAAAGTTCGAACCCAAGTCTTAAATTAGCGTCCATAAAAATCATGATTTTTCTAAAATTACAACTTTATGGAGATTTTAAGACTGAGTTCAATTTGGATAACGATTCTTATCACTATTACAAAATTTCAGCCTGTTTCGTCCCATAGAACCTGAGAAAACTGCTTCCAAAGTTCGAACCCAAGTCTTAAATTAGCGTCCATAAAAATCATGATTTTTCTTAAATTACAACTTTATAGAGATTATGTGACTGAATTTGACTTGGATAACGATTCTTATCACTATTCAAAAATTTCAGCCAATTTGGTCCCATAGAACCTGAGAAAACTGCTTCCAAAGTTCGAACCCAAGTCTGAAATTAAGGTCCATAAAAATCATAATTTTTCTAAAAATACAACTTTATGGAGATTTTGTGACTGAGTTCGATTTGGATAACGATTCCAATCACTATTCCAATATTTCAGCCAGTTTGGTCCCATAGAACCTGAGAAAACTGCTTCCAAAATTCGAACCCAAGTCCAAAATTAAGGTCCATAAAAATCATAATTTTTCTAAAAATACAATTTTATGGAGATTTTGTGACTAAATTCGATGTGGATAACGATTCTTATCACTATTCCAATATTTCAGCCAGTTTGGTCCCATAGAACCTGAGAAAACTGCTTCCAAAGTTCGAACCCAAGTCTGAAATTAAGGTCCATAAAAATCATAATTTTTCTAAAAATACAATTTTATGGAGATTTTGTGACTAAATTCGATGTGGATAACGATTCTTATCACTATTCAAAAATTTCAGTCAATTTGGTCCCATAGAACCTGAGAAAACTGCTTCCAAAGTTCGAACCCAAGTCTGAAACTAGCGTCCATAAAAATCATAATTTTTCTAAAAATACAATTTTATGGAGATTTTGTGACTGAATTCGATGTGGATAACGATTCTTATCACTATTCCAATATTTCAGCCAGTTTGGTCCCATAGAACCTGAGAAAACTGCTTCCAAAGTTCGAACCCAAGTCTGAAATTAAGGTCCATAAAAATCATAATTTTTCTAAAAATACAACTTGATGGAGATTTTGTGACTAAATTCGATGTGGATAACGATTCTTATCACTATTCCAATATTTCAGCGAATTTGGTCCCATAGAACCTGAGAAAACTGCTTCCAAAGTTCGAACCCAAGTCTGAAATTAAGGTCCATAAAAATCATAATTTTTCTAAAAATACAACTTGATGGAGATTTTACGACAGATTTCGATTCGTACGATGCTTCTTATTAATTTTCCTAAATTTCAGCCAATTTGGTCTCATAGAACCTGAGAAAACTGCTTCCAAAGTTCGAACCCAAGTCTGAAATTAAGGTCCATAAAAATCATAATTTTTCTAAAAATACAACTTTATGGAGATTTTGTGACTGAGTTCGATTTGGATAACGATTCCAATCACTATTCCAATATTTCAGCCAGTTTGGTCCCATAGAACCTGAGAAAACTGCTTCCAAAATTCGAACCCAAGTCCAAAATTAAGGTCCATAAAAATCATAATTTTTCTAAAAATACAATTTTATGGAGATTTTGTGACTGAATTCGATGTGGATAACAATTCTTATCACTATTCCAATATTTCAGCCAGTTTGGTCCATAGAACCTGAGAAAACTGCTTCCAAAGTTCGAACCCAAGTCTGAAATTAGCGTCCATAAAAATCATGATTTTTCTAAAAATACAACTTTATGGAGATTTTGTTACTGAATTCGATTTGGATAACGATTCTTATCATTATTCCAATATTTCAGCCAGTTTGGTCCCATAGAACCTGAGAAAACTGCTTCCAAAGTTCGAACCCAAGTTTGAAATTAAGGCCCATAAAAATCATAATTTTTCTAAAAATACAACTTTCTGCAGATTTTGTGACTGAATTCGATGTGGATAGCGATTCTGATCACTATTCCAATATTTCAGCCAGTTTGGTCCCATAGAACCTGAGAAAACTGCTTCCAAAGTTCGAACCCAAGTCTGAAATTAGCGTCCATAAAAATCATGATTTTTCTAAAAATACAACTTTATGGAGATTTTGTTACTGAATTCGATTTGGATAACGATTCTTATCATTATTCCAATATTTCAGCCAGTTTGGTCCCATAGAACCTGAGAAAACTGCTTCCAAAGTTCGAACCCAAGTTTGAAATTAAGGCCCATAAAAATCATAATTTTTCTAAAAATACAACTTTCTGCAGATTTTGTGACTGAATTCGATGTGGATAGCGATTCTGATCACTATTCCAATATTTCAGCCAGTTTGGTCCCATAGAACCTGAGAAAACTGCTTCCAAAGTTCGAACCCAAGTCTGAAATTAGCGTCCATAAAAATCATGATTTTTCTAAAAATACAACTTTATGGAGATATTGTTACTGAATTCGATGTGGATAACGATTCTTATCACTATTCCAATATTTCAGCCAGTTTGGTCCCATAGAACCTGAGAAAACTGCTTCCAAAGTTCGAACCCAAGTCTGAAATTAGCGTCCATAAAAATCATAATTTTTCTAAAAATACAACTTGATGGAGATTTTATGACTGATTTCGATTTGTACGATGCTTCTAATTAATTTTCCTAAATTTCAGCCAATTTGGTCCCATAGAACCTGAGAAAACTGCTTCCAAAGTTCGAACCCAAGTCTGAAATTAGCGTCCATAAAAATCATAATTTTTCTAAAAATACAACTTTACGGAGATTTTATGACTGAATTCGATTAAGATAAGGATTCTTATCACTATTCAAAAATTTCAGCCAATTTGGTCCCATAGAACCTGAGAAAACTGCTTCCAAAGTTCGAACCCAAGTCTGAAATTAAGGTCCATAAAAATCATAATTTTTCTAAAAATACAACTTTATGGAGATTTTGTGACTGAGTTCAATTTGGATAACGATTCTTATCACTATTCCAAAATTTCAGTCAATTTGGTCCCATAGAACCTGAGAAAACTGCTTCCAAAGTTCGAACCCAAGTTTGAAATTAAGGCCCATAAAAATCATAATTTTTCTAAAAATACAACTTTATGCAGATTTTGTGACTGAATTCGATGTGGATAACGATTCTTATCACTATTCCAATATTTTAGCCAGTTTGGTCCATAGAACCTGAGAAAACTGCTTCCAAAGTTCGAACCCAAGTCTGAAATTAGCGTCCATAAAAATCATGATTTTTCTAAAAATACAACTTTATGGAGATTTTGTTACTGAATTCGATTTGGATAACGATTCTTATCATTATTCAAAAATTTCAGCCAATTTGGTCCCATAGAACCTGAGAAAACTGCTTCCAAAATTCGAACCCAAGTCCGAAATTAAGGTCCATAAAAATCATAATTTTTCTGAAAATACAACTTTATGCAGATTTTGTGACTGAATTCGATGTGGATAACGATTCTTATCACTATTCCAATATTTCAGCCAGTTTGGTCCCATAGAACCTAAGAAAACTGCTTCCAAAGTTCGAACCCATGTCTGAAATTAGCGTCCATAAAAATCATGATTTTTCTAAAAATACAACTTTATGGAGATTTTGTTACTGAATTCGATTTGGATAACGATTCTTATCACTATTCAAAAATTTCAGCCAATTTGGTCCCATAGAACCTGAGAAAACTGCTTCCAAAGTTCGAACCCAAGTCTGAAATTAAGGTCCATAAAAATCATAATTTTTCTAAAAATACAACTTTATGGAGATTTTGTTACTGAATTCGATTTAGATAAGGATTCTTATCACTATTCAAAAATTTCAGCCAATTTGGTCCCATAGAACCTGAGAAAACTGCTTCCAAAGTTCGAACCCAAGTCTGAAATTAAGGTCCATAAAAATCATAATTTTTCTAAAAATACAACTTTATGGAGATTTTGTTACTGAATTCGATTTGGATAACGATTCTTATCATTATTCAAAAATTTCAGCCAATTTGGTCCCATAGAACCTGAGAAAACTGCTTCCAAAATTCGAACCCAAGTCCGAAATTAAGGTCCATAAAAATCATAATTTTTCTGAAAATACAACTTTATGCAGATTTTGTGACTGAATTCGATGTGGATAACGATTCTTATCACTATTCCAATATTTCAGCCAGTTTGGTCCCATAGAACCTGAGAAAACTGCTTCCAAAGTTCGAACCCAAGTCCGAAATTAAGGCCCATAAAAATCATAATTTTTCTAAAAATACAACTTTATGCAGATTTTGTGACTGAATTCGACGTGGATAACGATTCTTATCACTATTCCAATATTTCAGCCAGTTTGGTCCCATAAAACCTGAGAAAACTGCTTCCAAAGTTCGACCACAAGTCTTAAATTAGCGTCCATAAAAATCATAATTTTTCTAAAATAACACTTTATGGAGATTTTGTGACTGAATTCGATGTGGATAACGATTCTTATCACTATTCCAATATTTCAGCCAGTTTGGTCCCATAGAACCTGAGAAAACTGCTTCCAAAGTTCGAACCCAAGTCTGAAATTAAGGTCCATAAAAATCATAATTTTTCTAAAAATACAACTTTATGGAGATTTTGTTACTGAATTCGATTTAGATAAGGATTCTTATCACTATTCAAAAATTTCAGCCAATTTGGTCCATAGAACCTGAGAAAACTGCTTCCAAAGTTCGAACCCAAGTCCAAAATTAAGGTCCATAAAAATCATAATTTTTCTAAAAATACAATTTTATGGAGATTTTGTGACTGAGTTCGATTTGGATAACGATTCCAATCACTATTCCAATATTTCAGCCAGTTTGGTCCCATAGAACCTGAGAAAACTGCTTCCAAAATTCGAACCCAAGTCCAAAATTAAGGTCCATAAAAATCATAATTTTTCTAAAAATACAATTTTATGGAGATTTTGTGACTGAATTCGATGTGGATAACGATTCTTATCACTATTCCAATATTTCAGCCAGTTTGGTCCCATAGAACCTGAGAAAACTGCTTCCAAAGTTCGAACCCAAGTCCGAAATTAAGGCCCATAAAAATCATAATTTTTCTAAAAATACAACTTTATGCAGATTTTGTGACTGAATTCGACGTGGATAACGATTCTTATCACTATTCCAATATTTCAGCCAGTTTGGTCCCATAAAACCTGAAAAAACTGCTTCCAAAGTTCGACCACAAGTCTGAAATTAGCGTCCATAAAAATCATAATTTTTCTAAAATAACACTTTATGGAGATTTTGTGACTGAATTCGATGTGGATAACGATTCTTATCACTATTCCAATATTTCAGCCAGTTTGGTCCCATAAAACCTGAGAAAACTGCTTCCAAAGTTCGAGCCCAAGTCTGAAATTAGCGTCCATAAAAATCATGATTTTTCTAAAAATACAACTTTATGGAGATTTTGTTACTGAATTCGATTTGGATAACGATTCTTATCATTATTCAAAAATTTCAGCCAATTTGGTCCCATAGAACCTGAGAAAACTGCTTCCAAAATTCGAACCCAAGTCCGAAATTAAGGTCCATAAAAATCATAATTTTTCTGAAAATACAACTTTATGCAGATTTTGTGACTGAATTCGATGTGGATAACGATTCTTATCACTATTCCAATATTTAGCCAGTTTGGTCCCATAGAACCTGAGAAAACTGCTTCCAAAGTTCGAACCCAAGTCCGAAATTAAGGCCCATAAAAATCATAATTTTTATAAAAATACAACTTTATGCAGATTTTGTGACTGAATTCGATGTGGATAACGATTCTTATCACTATTCCAATATTTCAGCCAGTTTGGTCCTATAAAACCTGAGAAAACTGCTTCCAAAGTTCGACCCCAAGTCTGAAATTAGCGTCCATAAAAATCATAATTTTTCTAAAATAACACTTTATGGAGATTTTGTGACTGAATTCGATGTGGATAACGATTCTTATCACTATTCCAATATTTCAGCCAGTTTGGTCCCATAAAACCTGAGAAAACTGCTTCCAAAGTTCGAGCCCAAGTCTGAAATTAGCGTCTATAAAAATCATGATTTTTCTAAAAACACAACTTTATGGAGATTTTGTGACTGAATTCGATTTGGATAACGATTCTTATCACTATTCCAATATTTCAGCCAGTTTGGTCCCATAAAACCTGAGAAAACTGCTTCCAAAGTTCGAACCCAAGTCTGAAATTAGCGTCCATAAAAATCATAATTTTTCTAAAATAACACTTTATGGAGATTTTGTGACTGAATTCGATTTGGATAACGATTCTTTTCACTATTCCAATATTTCAGCCAGTTTGGTCCCATAAAACCTGAGAAAACTGCTTCCAAAGTTCGAACCCAAGTCTGAAATAAGCGTCTATAAAAGTCATGATTTTTCTAAAAATACAACTTTATGGAGATTTTGTGACTAAATTCGATGTGGATAACGATTCTTATCACTATTCCAATATTTCAGCCAGTTTGGTCCCATAAAACCTGAGAAAACTGCTTCCAAAGTTCGAACCCAAGTCTGAAATTAGCGTCCATAAAAATCATAATTTTTCTAAAATAACACTTTATGGAGATTTTGTGACTGAATTCGATTTGGATAACGATTCTTTTCACTATTCCAATATTTCAGCCAATTTGGTCCCATAGAACCTGAGTAAACAGCTTCCAAAGTTCGAACCCAAGTCCGAAATTATGGTCCATAAAAATCATAATTTTTCTGAAAATACAACTTTATGGAGATTTTGTGACTGAATTCGATGTGGATAACGATTCTTATCACTATTCCAATATTTCAGCCAGTTTGGTCCCATTAAACCTGAGTAAACTGCTTCCAAAGTTCGAACCCAAGTACGAAATTAAGGTCCATAAAAATCATAATTTTTCTGAAAATACAATTTTATGGAGATTTTGAGACTGAATTCGATTTGGATAGCGATTCTTATCACTATTCCAATATTTCAGCCAATTTGGTCCCATAGAACCTGAGTAAACTGCTTCCAAAGTTCGAACCCAAGTCCGAAATTAAGGTCCATAAAAATCATAATTTTTCTGAAAATACAACTTTATGGAGATTTTGTGACTGAATTCGATGTGGATAACGATTCTTATCACTATTCCAATATTTCAGCCAGTTTGGTCCCATTAAACCTGAGTAAACTGCTTCCAAAGTTCGAACCCAAGTCCGAAATTAAGGTCCATAAAAATCATAATTTTTCGGAAAATACAACTTTATGGAGATTTTGTTACTGAATTCGATGTGGATAACGATTCTTATCACTATTCCAATTTTTCAGCCAATTTGGTCCCATAGAACCTGAGAAAACTGCTTCCAAAGTTCGAACCAAAGTCTGAAATTAAGGTCCATAAAAATCATAATTTTTCTGAAAATACAACTTTATGGAGATTTTGTTACTGAATTCGATGTGGATAACGATTCTTATCACTATTCCAATTTTTCAGCCAATTTGGTCCCATAGAACCTGAGAAAACTGCTTCCAAAGTTCGAACCAAAGTCTGAAATTAAGGTCCATAAAAATCATAATTTTTCTGAAAATACAACTTTATGGAGATTTTGTTACTGAATTCGATGTGGATAACGATTCTTATCACTATTCCAATTTTTCAGCCAATTTGGTCCCATAGAACCTGAGAAAACTGCTTCCAAAGTTCGAACCAAAGTCTGAAATTAAGGTCCATAAAAATCATAATTTTTCTAAAAATACAATTTTATGGAGATTTTGTGACTCAATTCGATGTGGATAACAATTCTTATCACTATTCAAAAATTTAAGCCAATTTGATCCCATAGAACCTGAGAAAACTGCTTCCAAAGTTCGAACCCAAGTCTGAAATTAAGGTCCATAAAAATCATAATTTTTCTAAAAATACAACTTTATGGAGATTTTATGACTGATTTCGATTCGAACGATGCTTCTTATTAATTTTCCTAAATTTCAGCCAATTTGGTCCCATAGAACCTGAAAAAACTGCTTCCAAAGTTCGAACCCAAGTCTGAAATTATCGTCCATAAAAATCATATTTTTCTAAAAATACAACTTTATGGAGATTTTATGACTGAATTCGATTTAGATAAGGATTCTTATCACTATTCCAATATTTCAGCCAGTTTAGTCCCATAAAACCTGAGAAAACTGCTTCCAAAGTTCGACCCCAAGTCTGAAATTAGCGTCCATAAAAATCATAATTTTTCTAAAAATACAACTTGATGGAGATTTTATGACTGATTTCGATTCGTACGATGCTTCTTATTAATTTTCCTAAATTTCAGCCAATTTGGTCCCATAGAACCTGAGAAAACTGCTTCCAAAGTTCGAACCCAAGTCTGAAACTAGCGTCCATAAAAATCATAATTTTTCTAAAAATACAACTTAATGGAGATTTTATGACTGAATTCGATTAAGATAAGGATTCTTATCACTATTCAAAACTTTCAGCTAATTTGGTCCCATAAAACCTGAAATTAGCGTCCATAAAAATCATAATTTTTCTAAAAATACAACTTAATGGAGATTTTATGACTGAATTCGATTAAGATAAGGATTCTTATCACTATTCAAAAATTTCAGCCAATTTGGTCCCATAGAACCTGAAAAAACTGCTTCCAAAGTTCGAACCCAAGTCTGAAATTAAGGTCCATAAAAATCATAATTTTTCTAAAAATACAACTTTATGGAAATTTTATGACTGATTTCGATTCGTACGATGCTTCTTATTAATTTTCCTAAATTTCAGCCAATTTGGTCCCATAGAACCTGAGAAAACTGCTTCCAAAGTTCGAACCCAAGTCTGAAATTAGCGTCCATAAAAATCATAATTTTTCTAAAAATACAACTTGATGGAGATTTTATGACTGATTTCGATTCGTACGATGCTTCTTATTAATTTTCCTAAATTTCAGCCAATTTGGTCCCATAGAACCTGAGAAAACTGCTTCCAAAGTTCGAACCCAAGTCTGAAATTAAGGTCCATAAAAATCATAATTTTTCTAAAAATACAACTTTATGGAGATTTTGTGACTGAGTTCGATTTGGATAACGATTCTTATCACTATTCCAAAATTTCATTCAATTTGGTCCCATAGAACCTGAGAAAACTGCTTCCAAAGTTCGAACCCAAGTCTGAAACTAGCGTCCATAAAAATCATAATTTTATGGAGATTTTATGACTGAATTCGATTAAGATAAGGATTCTTATCACTATTCAAAACTTTCAGCTAATTTGGTCCCATAAAACCTGAAATTAGCGTCCATAAAAATCATAATTTTTCTAAAAATACAACTTAATGGAGATTTTGAGACTGAATTCGATTTGGATAGCGATTCTTATCACTATTCCAATATTTCAGCCAATTTGGTCCCATAGAACCTGAGTAAACTGCTTCCAAAGTTCGAACCCAAGTCCGAAATTAAGGTCCATAAAAATCATAATTTTTCTGAAAATACAACTTTATGGAGATTTTGTGACTGAATTCGATGTGGATAACGATTCTTATCACTATTCCAATATTTCAGCCAGTTTGGTCCCATTAAACCTGAGTAAACTGCTTCCAAAGTTCGAACCCAAGTCCGAAATTAAGGTCCATAAAAATCATAATTTTTCGGAAAATACAACTTTATGGAGATTTTGTTACTGAATTCGATGTGGATAACGATTCTTATCACTATTCCAATATTTCAGCCAGTTTGGTCCCATAGAACCTGAGAAAACTGCTTCCAAAGTTCGAACCAAAGTCTGAAATTAAGGTCCATAAAAATCATAATTTTTCTGAAAATACAACTTTATGGAGATTTTGTTACTGAATTCGATGTGGATAACGATTCTTATCACTATTCCAATTTTTCAGCCAATTTGGTCCCATAGAACCTGAGAAAACTGCTTCCAAAGTTCGAACCAAAGTCTGAAATTAAGGTCCATAAAAATCATAATTTTTCTGAAAATACAACTTTATGGAGATTTTGTTACTGAATTCGATGTGGATAACGATTCTTATCACTATTCCAATTTTTCAGCCAATTTGGTCCCATAGAACCTGAGAAAACTGCTTCCAAAGTTCGAACCAAAGTCTGAAATTAAGGTCCATAAAAATCATAATTTTTCTAAAAATACAATTTTATTGAGATTTTGTGACTCAATTCGATGTGGATAACAATTCTTATCACTATTCAAAAATTTAAGCCAATTTGGTCCTATAGAACCTGAGTAAACTGCTTCCAAAGTTCGAACCCAAGTCTGAAATTAAGGTCCATAAAAATCATAATTTTTCTTAAAATACAACTTTATGGAGATTTTGTGACTGAATTCGATTTGGATAACGATTCTTATCACTATTCAAAAATTTCAGCCAATTTGGTCCCATAGAACCTGAGAAAACTGCTTCCAAAGTTCGAACCCAAGTCTGAAATTAAGGTCCATAAAAATCATAATTTTTCTAAAAATACAATTTTATGGAGATTTTGTGACTCAATTCGATGTGGATAACAATTCTTATCACTATTCAAAAATTTAAGCCAATTTGGTCCTATAGAACCTGAGTAAACTGCTTCCAAAGTTCGAACCCAAGTCTGAAATTATCGTCCATAAAAATCATATTTTTCTAAAAATACAACTTTATGGAGATTTTATGACTGTATTCGATTTAGATAAGGATTCTTATCACTATTCCAATATTTCAGCCAGTTTAGTCCCATAAAACCTGAGAAAACTGCTTCCAAAGTTCGACCCCAAGTCTGAAATTAGCGTCCATAAAAATCATAATTTTTCTAAAAATACAACTTGATGGAGATTTTATGACTGATTTCGATTCGTACGATGCTTCTTATTAATTTTCCTAAATTTCAGCCAATTTGGTCCCATAGAACCTGAGAAAACTGCTTCCAAAGTTCGAACCCAAGTCTGAAATTAAGGTCCATAAAAATCATAATTTTTCTAAAAATACAACTTTATGGAGATTTTGAGACTGAGTTCGATTTGGATAACGATTCTTATCACTATTCCAAAATTTCAGTCAATTTGGTCCCATAGAACCTGAGAAAACTGCTTCCAAAGTTCGAACCCAAGTCTGAAACTAGCGTCCATAAAAATCATAATTTTTCTAAAAATACAACTTAATGGAGATTTTATGACTGAATTCGATTAAGATAAGGATTCTTATCACTATTCAAAACTTTCAGCTAATTTGGTCCCATAAAACCTGAAATTAGCGTCCATAAAAATCATAATTTTTCTAAAAATACAACTTAATGGAGATTTTATGACTGAATTCGATTAAGATAAGGATTCTTATCACTATTCAAAAATTTCAGCCAATTTGGTCCCATAGAACCTGAAAAAACTGCTTCCAAAGTTCGAACCCAAGTCTGAAATTAAGGTCCATAAAAATCATAATTTTTCTAAAAATACAACTTTATGGAAATTTTATGACTGATTTCGATTCGTACGATGCTTCTTATTAATTTTCCTAAATTTCAGCCAATTTGGTCCCATAGAACCTGAGAAAACTGCTTCCAAAGTTCGAACCCAAGTCTGAAATTAGCGTCCATAAAAATCATAATTTTTCTAAAAATACAACTTGATGGAGATTTTATGACTGATTTCGATTCGTACGATGCTTCTTATTAATTTTCCTAAATTTCAGCCAATTTGGTCCCATAGAACCTGAGAAAACTGCTTCCAAAGTTCGAACCCAAGTCTGAAATTAAGGTCCATAAAAATCATAATTTTTCTAAAAATACAACTTTATGGAGATTTTGTGACTGAGTTCGATTTGGATAACGATTCTTATCACTATTCCAAAATTTCATTCAATTTGGTCCCATAGAACCTGAGAAAACTGCTTCCAAAGTTCGAACCCAAGTCTGAAACTAGCGTCCATAAAAATCATAATTTTATGGAGATTTTATGACTGAATTCGATTAAGATAAGGATTCTTATCACTATTCAAAACTTTCAGCTAATTTGGTCCCATAAAACCTGAAATTAGCGTCCATAAAAATCATAATTTTTCTAAAAATACAACTTAATGGAGATTTTGAGACTGAATTCGATTTGGATAGCGATTCTTATCACTATTCCAATATTTCAGCCAATTTGGTCCCATAGAACCTGAGTAAACTGCTTCCAAAGTTCGAACCCAAGTCCGAAATTAAGGTCCATAAAAATCATAATTTTTCTGAAAATACAACTTTATGGAGATTTTGTGACTGAATTCGATGTGGATAACGATTCTTATCACTATTCCAATATTTCAGCCAATTTGGTCCCATAGAACCTGAAAAAACTGCTTCCAAAGTTCGAACCCAAGTCTGAAATTAAGGTCCATAAAAATCATAATTTTTCTAAAAATACAACTTTATGGAAATTTTATGACTGATTTCGATTCGTACGATGCTTCTTATTAATTTTCCTAAATTTCAGCCAATTTGGTCCCATAGAACCTGAGAAAACTGCTTCCAAAGTTCGAACCCAAGTCTGAAATTAGCGTCCATAAAAATCATAATTTTTCTAAAAATACAACTTGATGGAGATTTTATGACTGATTTCGATTCGTACGATGCTTCTTATTAATTTTCCTAAATTTCAGCCAATTTGGTCCCATAGAACCTGAGAAAACTGCTTCCAAAGTTCGAACCCAAGTCTGAAATTAAGGTCCATAAAAATCATAATTTTTCTAAAAATACAACTTTATGGAGATTTTGTGACTGAGTTCGATTTGGATAACGATTCTTATCACTATTCCAAAATTTCATTCAATTTGGTCCCATAGAACCTGAGAAAACTGCTTCCAAAGTTCGAACCCAAGTCTGAAACTAGCGTCCATAAAAATCATAATTTTATGGAGATTTTATGACTGAATTCGATTAAGATAAGGATTCTTATCACTATTCAAAACTTTCAGCTAATTTGGTCCCATAAAACCTGAAATTAGCGTCCATAAAAATCATAATTTTTCTAAAAATACAACTTAATGGAGATTTTGAGACTGAATTCGATTTGGATAGCGATTCTTATCACTATTCCAATATTTCAGCCAATTTGGTCCCATAGAACCTGAGTAAACTGCTTCCAAAGTTCGAACCCAAGTCCGAAATTAAGGTCCATAAAAATCATAATTTTTCTGAAAATACAACTTTATGGAGATTTTGTGACTGAATTCGATGTGGATAACGATTCTTATCACTATTCCAATATTTCAGCCAGTTTGGTCCCATTAAACCTGAGTAAACTGCTTCCAAAGTTCGAACCCAAGTCCGAAATTAAGGTCCATAAAAATCATAATTTTTCGGAAAATACAACTTTATGGAGATTTTGTTACTGAATTCGATGTGGATAACGATTCTTATCACTATTCCAATATTTCAGCCAGTTTGGTCCCATAGAACCTGAGAAAACTGCTTCCAAAGTTCGAACCAAAGTCTGAAATTAAGGTCCATAAAAATCATAATTTTTCTGAAAATACAACTTTATGGAGATTTTGTTACTGAATTCGATGTGGATAACGATTCTTATCACTATTCCAATTTTTCAGCCAATTTGGTCCCATAGAACCTGAGAAAACTGCTTCCAAAGTTCGAACCAAAGTCTGAAATTAAGGTCCATAAAAATCATAATTTTTCTGAAAATACAACTTTATGGAGATTTTATGACTGATTTCGATTCGAACGATGCTTCTTATTAATTTTCCTAAATTTCAGCCAATTTGGTCCCATAGAACCTGAAAAAACTGCTTCCAAAGTTCGAACCCAAGTCTGAAATTATCGTCCATAAAAATCATATTTTTCTAAAAATACAACTTTATGGAGATTTTATGACTGAATTCGATTTAGATAAGGATTCTTATCACTATTCCAATATTTCAGCCAGTTTAGTCCCATAAAACCTGAGAAAACTGCTTCCAAAGTTCGACCCCAAGTCTGAAATTAGCGTCCATAAAAATCATAATTTTTCTAAAAATACAACTTGATGGAGATTTTATGACTGATTTCGATTCGTACGATGCTTCTTATTAATTTTCCTAAATTTCAGCCAATTTGGTCCCATAGAACCTGAGAAAACTGCTTCCAAAGTTCGAACCCAAGTCTGAAATTAAGGTCCATAAAAATCATAATTTTTCTAAAAATACAACTTTATGGAGATTTTGTGACTGAGTTCGATTTGGATAACGATTCTTATCACTATTCCAAAATTTCAGTCAATTTGGTCCCATAGAACCTGAGAAAACTGCTTCCAAAGTTCGAACCCAAGTCTGAAACTAGCGTCCATAAAAATCATAATTTTTCTAAAAATACAACTTAATGGAGATTTTATGACTGAATTCGATTAAGATAAGGATTCTTATCACTATTCAAAACTTTCAGCTAATTTGGTCCCATAAAACCTGAAATTAGCGTCCATAAAAATCATAATTTTTCTAAAAATACAACTTAATGGAGATTTTATGACTGAATTCGATTAAGATAAGGATTCTTATCACTATTCAAAAATTTCAGCCAATTTGGTCCCATAGAACCTGAAAAAACTGCTTCCAAAGTTCGAACCCAAGTCTGAAATTAAGGTCCATAAAAATCATAATTTTTCTAAAAACACAACTTTATGGAGATTTTGTGACTGAATTCGATTTGGATAACGATTCTTATCACTATTCCAATATTTCAGCCAGTTTGGTCCCATAAAACCTGAGAAAACTGCTTCCAAAGTTCGAACCCAAGTCTGAAATTAGCGTCCATAAAAATCATAATTTTTCTAAAAATACAACTTGATGGAGATTTTATGACTGATTTCGATTCGTACGATGCTTCTTATTAATTTTCCTAAATTTCAGCCAATTTGGTCCCATAGAACCTGAGAAAACTGCTTCCAAAGTTCGAACCCAAGTCTGAAATTAAGGTCCATAAAAATCATAATTTTTCTAAAAATACAACTTTATGGAGATTATGTGACTGAATTCGATTTGGATAGCGATTCTAATCACTATTCCAATATTTCAGCCAATTTGGTCCCATAGAACCTGAGTAAACTGCTTCCAAAGTTCGAACCCAAGTCCGAAATTAAGGTCCATAAAAATCATAATTTTTCTGAAAATACAACTTTATGGAGATTTTGTGACTGAGTTCGATTTGGATAACGATTCTTATCACTATTCCAAAATTTCATTCAATTTGGTCCCATAGAACCTGAGAAAACTGCTTCCAAAGTTCGAACCCAAGTCTGAAACTAGCGTCCATAAAAATCATAATTTTTCTAAAAATACAACTTAATGGAGATTTTATGACTGAATTCGATTAAGATAAGGATTCTTATCACTATTCAAAACTTTCAGCTAATTTGGTCCCATAAAACCTGAAATTAGCGTCCATAAAAATCATAATTTTTCTAAAAATACAACTTAATGGAGATTTTATGACTGAATTCGATTAAGATAAGGATTCTTATCACTATTCAAAAATTTCAGCCAATTTGGTCCCATAGAACCTGAAAAAACTGCTTCCAAAGTTCGAACCCAAGTCTGAAATTAAGGTCCATAAAAATCATAATTTTTCTAAAAACACAACTTTATGGAGATTTTGTGACTGAATTCGATTTGGATAACGATTCTTATCACTATTCCAATATTTCAGTCAGTTTGGTCCCATAGAACCTGAGAAAACTGCATCCAAAGTTCGAACCCAAGTTTGAAATTAGCGTCCATTAAAATCATAATTTTTCTGAAAATACAACTTTATGGAGATTTTGTGACTAAATTCGATGTGAATAACGATTCTTATCACTATTCCAATATTTCAGCCAGTTTGGTCCCATAAAACCTGAAAAAACTGCTTCCAAAGTTCGAACCCAAGTCTGAAATTAGCGTCCATAAAAATCATAAATTTTCTAAAATAACACTTTATGGAGATTTTGTGACTGAATTCGATTTGGATAACGATTCTTTTCACTATTCCAATATTTCAGCCAGTTTGGTCCCATAAAACCTGAGAAAACTGCTTCCAAAGTTCGAACCCAAGTCTGAAATAAGCGTCTATAAAAGTCATGATTTTTCTAAAAATACAACTTTATGGAGATTTTGTGACTAAATTCGATGTGGATAACGATTCTTATCACTATTCCAATATTTCAGCCAGTTTGGTCCCATAAAACCTGAGAAAACTGCTTCCAAAGTTCGAACCCAAGTCTGAAATTAGCGTCCATAAAAATCATAATTTTTCTAAAATAACACTTTATGGAGATTTTGTGACTGAATTCGATTTGGATAACGATTCTTTTCACTATTCCAATATTTCAGCCAATTTGGTCCCATAGAACCTGAGTAAACAGCTTCCAAAGTTCGAACCCAAGTCCGAAATTAAGGTCCATAAAAATCATAATTTTTCTGAAAATACAACTTTATGGAGATTTTGTGACTGAATTCGATGTGGATAACGATTCTTATCACTATTCCAATATTTCAGCCAGTTTGGTCCCATTAAACCTGAGTAAACTGCTTCCAAAGTTCGAACCCAAGTACGAAATTAAGGTCCATAAAAATCATAATTTTTCTGAAAATACAATTTTATGGAGATTTTGAGACTGAATTCGATTTGGATAGCGATTCTTATCACTATTCCAATATTTCAGCCAATTTGGTCCCATAGAACCTGAGTAAACTGCTTCCAAAGTTCGAACCCAAGTCCGAAATTAAGGTCCATAAAAATCATAATTTTTCTGAAAATACAACTTTATGGAGATTTTGTGACTGAATTCGATGTGGATAACGATTCTTATCACTATTCCAATATTTCAGCCAGTTTGGTCCCATTAAACCTGAGTAAACTGCTTCCAAAGTTCGAACCCAAGTCCGAAATTAAGGTCCATAAAAATCATAATTTTTCGGAAAATACAACTTTATGGAGATTTTGTTACTGAATTCGATGTGGATAACGATTCTTATCACTATTCCAATTTTTCAGCCAATTTGGTCCCATAGAACCTGAGAAAACTGCTTCCAAAGTTCGAACCAAAGTCTGAAATTAAGGTCCATAAAAATCATAATTTTTCTGAAAATACAACTTTATGGAGATTTTGTTACTGAATTCGATGTGGATAACGATTCTTATCACTATTCCAATTTTTCAGCCAATTTGGTCCCATAGAACCTGAGAAAACTGCTTCCAAAGTTCGAACCAAAGTCTGAAATTAAGGTCCATAAAAATCATAATTTTTCTGAAAATACAACTTTATGGAGATTTTGTTACTGAATTCGATGTGGATAACGATTCTTATCACTATTCCAATTTTTCAGCCAATTTGGTCCCATAGAACCTGAGAAAACTGCTTCCAAAGTTCGAACCAAAGTCTGAAATTAAGGTCCATAAAAATCATAATTTTTCTAAAAATACAATTTTATGGAGATTTTGTGACTCAATTCGATGTGGATAACAATTCTTATCACTATCCAAAAATTTAAGCCAATTTGGTCTTATAGAACCTGAGTAAACTGCTTCCAAAGTTCGAACCCAAGTCTGAAATTAAGGTCCATAAAAATCATAATTTTTCTTAAAATACAACTTTATGGAGATTTTGTGACTGAATTCGATTTGGATAACGATTCTTATCACTATTCAAAAATTTCAGCCAATTTGGTCCCATAGAACCTGAGAAAACTGCTTCCAAAGTTCGAACCCAAGTCTGAAATTAAGGTCCATAAAAATCATAATTTTTCTAAAAATACAACTTTATGGAGATTTTATGACTGATTTCGATTCGAACGATGCTTCTTATTAATTTTCCTAAATTTCAGCCAATTTGGTCCCATAGAACCTGAAAAAACTGCTTCCAAAGTTCGAACCCAAGTCTGAAATTATCGTCCATAAAAATCATATTTTTCTAAAAATACAACTTTATGGAGATTTTATGACTGAATTCGATTTAGATAAGGATTCTTATCACTATTCCAATATTTCAGCCAGTTTAGTCCCATAAAACCTGAGAAAACTGCTTCCAAAGTTCGACCCCAAGTCTGAAATTAGCGTCCATAAAAATCATAATTTTTCTAAGAATACAACTTGATGGAGATTTTATGACTGATTTCGATTCGTACGATGCTTCTTATTAATTTTCCTAAATTTCAGCCAATTTGGTCCCATAGAACCTGAGAAAACTGCTTCCAAAGTTCGAACCCAAGTCTGAAATTAAGGTCCATAAAAATCATAATTTTTCTAAAAATACAACTTTATGGAGATTTTGTGACTGAGTTCGATTTGGATAACGATTCTTATCACTATTCCAAAATTTCAGTCAATTTGGTCCCATAGAACCTGAGAAAACTGCTTCCAAAGTTCGAACCCAAGTCTGAAATTAAGGTCCATAAAAATCATAATTTTTCTAAAAATACAACTTGATGGAAATTTTATGACTGAATTCGATGTGGATAACGATTCTTATCACTATTCCAATATTTCAGCCAGTTTGGTCCCATAGAACCTGATAAAACTGCTTCCAAAGTTCGAACCCAAGTCTGAATTTAAGGTCCATGAAAATCATAATTTTTCTAAAAATACAACTTGATGGAGATTTTATGACTGATTTCGATTCGTACGATGCTTCTTATTAATTTTCCTAAATTTCAGCCAATTTGGTCCCATAGAACCTAAGAAAACTGCTTCCAAAGTTCGAACCCAAGTCTGAAATAAGCGTCCATAAAAAAGATAATTTTTCTAAAAATACAACTTTATGGAGATTTTGTGACTGAGTTCGATTTGGATAACGATTCTTATCACTATTCCAAAATTTCAGCCAATTTGGTCCCATAGAACCTGAGAAAACTGCATCCAAAGTTCGAACCCAAGTCTGAAATTATGGTCCATAAAAATCATAATTTTTCTAAAAATACAACTTGATGGAGATTTTATGACTGAATTCGATTAAGATAAGGATTCTTATCACTATTCAAAAATTTCAGTCAATTTGGTCCCATAGAACCTGAGAAAATTGCTTCCAAAGTTCGAACCCAAGTCTGAAATTAGCGTCCATAAAAATCATGATTTTACTAAAAATACAACTTTATGGAGATTTTATGACTGAATTCGATTTGGATAACGATTCTTATCACTATTCCAAAATTTCAGCCAATTTGGTCCCATAGAACCTGAGAAAACTGCATCCAAAGTTCGAACCCAAGTTTGAAATTAGCGTCCATTAAAATTATAATTTTTCTGAAAATACAACTTTATGGAGATTTTGTGACTAAATTCGATGTGGATAACGATTCTTATCACTATTCCAATATTTCAGCCAGTTTGGTCCCATAAAACCTGAGAAAACTGCTTCCAAAGTTCGAACCCAAGTCTGAAATTAGCGTCCATAAAAATCATGATTTTTCTAAAAATACAATTTTATGGAGATTTTGTGACTGAATTCGATGTGGATAACGATTCTTATCACTATTCCAATATTTCAGCCAGTTTGGTCCCATAAAACCTGAGAAAACTGCTTCCAAAGTTCGAACCCAAGTCTGAAATTAGCGTCCATAAAAATCATGATTTTTCTAAAAATACAATTTTATGGAGATTTTGTGACTGAATTCGATGTAAATAACGATTCTTATCACTATTCCAAAATTTCAGTTAATTTGGTCTCATAGAACCTGAGAAAACTGCTTCCAAAGTTCGAACCCAAGTCTGAAATTATGGTCCATAAAAATCATAATTTTTCTAAAAATACAACTTGATGGAGATTTTATGACTGAATTCGATTAAGATAAGGATTCTTATCACTATTCAAAAATTTCAGCCAATTTGGTCCCATAGAACCTGAGAAAACTGCTTCCAAAGTTCGAACCCAAGTCTGAAATTAAGGTCCATAAAAATCATAATTTTTCTAAAAATACAACTTTATGGAGATTTTATGACTGATTTCGATTCGAACGATGCTTCTTATTAATTTTCCTAAATTTCAGCCAATTTGGTCCCATAGAACCTGAAAAAACTGCTTCCAAAGTTCGAACCCAAGTCTGAAATTATCGTCCATAAAAATCATATTTTTCTAAAAATACAACTTTATGGAGATTTTATGACTGAATTCGATTTAGATAAGGATTCTTATCACTATTCAAAAATTTCAGTCAATTTGGTCCCATAGAACCTGAGAAAATTGCTTCCAAAGTTCGAACCCAAGTCTGAAATTAGCGTCCATAAAAATCATGATTTTACTAAAAATACAACTTTATGGAGATTTTATGACTGAATTCGATTTGGATAACGATTCTTATCACTATTCAAAAATTTCAGCCAATTTGGTCCCATAGAACCTGAGAAAACAACTTCCAAAGTTCGAACCCAAGTCTGAAATTAAGGTCCATAAAAATCATAATTTTTCTAAAAATACAATTTTATGGAGATTTTGTGACTGAATTTGATGTGGATAACAATTCTTATCACTATTCAAAAATTTTAGCCAATTTGTTCCCATAGAACCTGAGTAAACTGCTTCCAAAGTTCGAACCCAAGTCTGAAATTAAGGTCCATAAAAATCATAATTTTTCTAATAATACAACTTTATGGAGATTTTGTTACTGAGTACGATTTGGATAAAGATTCCAATCACTATTTCAATATTTCAGGCAGTTTGGTCCCATAGATCCTGAGAAAACTGCTTCCAAAGTTCGAACCAAAGTCTGAAATTAAGGTCCATAAAAATCATAATTTTTCTGAAAATACAACTTTATGGAGATTTTGTTACTGAATTCGATGTGGATAACGATTCTTATCACTATTCCAATTTTTCAGCCAATTTGGTCCCATAGAACCTGAGAAAACTGTTTCCAAAGTTCGAACCAAAGTCTGAAATTAAGGTCCATAAAAATCATAATTTTTCTAAAAATACAATTTTATGGAGATTTTGTGACTCAATTCGATGTGGATAACAATTCTTATCACTATCCAAAAATTTAAGCCAATTTGGTCCTATAGAACCTGAGTAAACTGCTTCCAAAGTTCGAACCCAAGTCTGAAATTAAGGTCCATAAAAATCATAATTTTTCTTAAAATACAACTTTATGGAGATTTTGTGACTGAATTCGATTTGGATAACGATTCTTATCACTATTCAAAAATTTCAGCCAATTTGGTCCCATAGAACCTGAGAAAACTGCTTCCAAAGTTCGAACCCAAGTCTGAAATTAAGGTCCATAAAAATCATAATTTTTCTAAAAATACAACTTTATGGAGATTTTATGACTGATTTCGATTCGAACGATGCTTCTTATTAATTTTCCTAAATTTCAGCCAATTTGGTCCCATAGAACCTGAAAAAACTGCTTCCAAAGTTCGAACCCAAGTCTGAAATTATCGTCCATAAAAATCATATTTTTCTAAAAATACAACTTTATGGAGATTTTATGACTGAATTCGATTTAGATAAGGATTCTTATCACTATTCCAATATTTCAGCCAGTTTAGTCCCATAAAACCTGAGAAAACTGCTTCCAAAGTTCGACCCCATGTCTGAAATTAGCGTCCATAAAAATCATAATTTTTCTAAGAATACAACTTGATGGAGATTTTATGACTGATTTCGATTCGTACGATGCTTCTTATTAATTTTCCTAAATTTCAGCCAATTTGGTCCCATAGAACCTGAGAAAACTGCTTCCAAAGTTCGAACCCAAGTCTGAAATTAAGGTCCATAAAAATCATAATTTTTCTAAAAATACAACTTTATGGAGATTTTGTGACTGAGTTCGATTTGGATAACGATTCTTATCACTATTCCAAAATTTCAGTCAATTTGGTCCCATAGAACCTGAGAAAACTGCTTCCAAAGTTCGAACCCAAGTCTGAAATTAAGGTCCATAAAAATCATAATTTTTCTAAAAATACAACTTGATGGAAATTTTATGACTGAATTCGATGTGGATAACGATTCTTATCACTATTCCAATATTTCAGCCAGTTTGGTCCCATAGAACCTGATAAAACTGCTTCCAAAGTTCGAACCCAAGTCTGAATTTAAGGTCCATGAAAATCATAATTTTTCTAAAAATACAACTTGATGGAGATTTTATGACTGATTTCGATTCGTACGATGCTTCTTATTAATTTTCCTAAATTTCAGCCAATTTGGTCCCATAGAACCTAAGAAAACTGCTTCCAAAGTTCGAACCCAAGTCTGAAATAAGCGTCCATAAAAAAGATAATTTTTCTAAAAATACAACTTTATGGAGATTTTGTGACTGAGTTCGATTTGGATAACGATTCTTATCACTATTCCAAAATTTCAGCCAATTTGGTCCCATAGAACCTGAGAAAACTGCATCCAAAGTTCGAACCCAAGTTTGAAATTAGCGTCCATTAAAATTATAATTTTTCTGAAAATACAACTTTATGGAGATTTTGTGACTAAATTCGATGTGGATAACGATTCTTATCACTATTCCAATATTTCAGCCAGTTTGGTCCCATAAAACCTGAGAAAACTGCTTCCAAAGTTCGAACCCAAGTTTGAAATTAGCGTCCATAAAAATCATGATTTTTCTAAAAATACAATTTTATGGAGATTTTGTGACTGAATTCGATGTGGATAACGATTCTTATCACTATTCCAATATTTCAGCCAGTTTGGTCCCATAAAACCTGAGAAAACTGCTTCCAAAGTTCGAACCCAAGTCTGAAATTAGCGTCCATAAAAATCATGATTTTTCTAAAAATACAATTTTATGGAGATTTTGTGACTGAATTCGATGTAAATAACGATTCTTATCACTATTCCAAAATTTCAGTTAATTTGGTCTCATAGAACCTGAGAAAACTGCTTCCAAAGTTCGAACCCAAGTCTGAAATTATGGTCCATAAAAATCATAATTTTTCTAAAAATACAACTTGATGGAGATTTTATGACTGAATTCGATTAAGATAAGGATTCTTATCACTATTCAAAAATTTCAGTCAATTTGGTCCCATAGAACCTGAGAAAATTGCTTCCAAAGTTCGAACCCAAGTCTGAAATTAGCGTCCATAAAAATCATGATTTTACTAAAAATACAACTTTATGGAGATTTTATGACTGAATTCGATTTGGATAACGATTCTTATCACTATTCCAAAATTTCAGCCAATTTGGTCCCATAGAACCTGAGAAAACTGCATCCAAAGTTCGAACCCAAGTTTGAAATTAGCGTCCATTAAAATTATAATTTTTCTGAAAATACAACTTTATGGAGATTTTGTGACTAAATTCGATGTGGATAACGATTCTTATCACTATTCCAATATTTCAGCCAGTTTGGTCCCATAAAACCTGAGAAAACTGCTTCCAAAGTTCGAACCCAAGTCTGAAATTAGCGTCCATAAAAATCATGATTTTTCTAAAAATACAATTTTATGGAGATTTTGTGACTGAATTCGATGTGGATAACGATTCTTATCACTATTCCAATATTTCAGCCAGTTTGGTCCCATAAAACCTGAGAAAACTGCTTCCAAAGTTCGAACCCAAGTCTGAAATTAGCGTCCATAAAAATCATGATTTTTCTAAAAATACAATTTTATGGAGATTTTGTGACTGAATTCGATGTAAATAACGATTCTTATCACTATTCCAAAATTTCAGTTAATTTGGTCTCATAGAACCTGAGAAAACTGCTTCCAAAGTTCGAACCCAAGTCTGAAATTATGGTCCATAAAAATCATAATTTTTCTAAAAATACAACTTGATGGAGATTTTATGACTGAATTCGATTAAGATAAGGATTCTTATCACTATTCAAAAATTTCAGCCAATTTGGTCCCATAGAACCTGAGAAAACTGCTTCCAAAGTTCGAACCCAAGTCTGAAATTAAGGTCCATAAAAATCATAATTTTTCTAAAAATACAACTTTATGGAGATTTTATGACTGATTTCGATTCGAACGATGCTTCTTATTAATTTTCCTAAATTTCAGCCAATTTGGTCCCATAGAACCTGAAAAAACTGCTTCCAAAGTTCGAACCCAAGTCTGAAATTATCGTCCATAAAAATCATATTTTTCTAAAAATACAACTTTATGGAGATTTTATGACTGAATTCGATTTAGATAAGGATTCTTATCACTATTCAAAAATTTCAGTCAATTTGGTCCCATAGAACCTGAGAAAATTGCTTCCAAAGTTCGAACCCAAGTCTGAAATTAGCGTCCATAAAAATCATGATTTTACTAAAAATACAACTTTATGGAGATTTTATGACTGAATTCGATTTGGATAACGATTCTTATCACTATTCAAAAATTTCAGCCAATTTGGTCCCATAGAACCTGAGAAAACAACTTCCAAAGTTC
Organism: Hesperophylax magnus; assembly: GCA_026573805.1. Taxonomy (NCBI): domain Eukaryota; kingdom Metazoa; phylum Arthropoda; class Insecta; order Trichoptera; family Limnephilidae; genus Hesperophylax; species Hesperophylax magnus. The sequence goes on along the minus strand of JAIUSX010000317.1, from coordinate 69,454 downwards.
GAACCCAAGTCTGAAATTAAGGTCCATAAAAATCATAATTTTTCTAAAAATACAATTTTATGGAGATTTTGTGACTGAATTTGATGTGGATAACAATTCTTATCACTATTCAAAAATTTTAGCCAATTTGTTCCCATAGAACCTGAGTAAACTGCTTCCAAAGTTCGAACCCAAGTCTGATATTAAGGTCCATAAAAATCATAATTTTTCTAATAATACAACTTTATGGAGATTTTGTTACTGAGTACGATTTGGATAAAGATTCCAATCACTATTTCAATATTTCAGGCAGTTTGGTCCCATAGATCCTGAGAAAACTGCTTCCAAAGTTCGAACCCAAGTCTGAAATTAAGGTCCATAAAAATCATAATTTTTTCTAAAAATACAATTTTATGGAGATTTTGTGACTGAATTCGATTTGGATAGCGATTCTTATCACTATTCCAATATTTCAGCCAATTTGGTCTCATAGAACCTGAGAAAACTGCTTCCAAAGTTCGAACCCAAGTCTGAAATTAAGTTCCATAAAAATCATAATTTTTCTAAAAATACAATTTTATGGAGATTTTGTGACTTAATTCGATGTGGATAACAATTCTTATCACTATTCAAAAATTTTAGCCAATTTGGTCCTATAGAACCTAAGTAAACTGCTTCCAAAGTTCGAACCCAAGTCTGAAATTAAGGTCCATAAAAATCATAATGTTTCTAATAATACAACTTTATGGAGATTTTGTTACTGAGTTCGATTTGGATAACGATTCTTATCACTATTCCAAAATTTCAGTTAATTTGGTCTCATAGAACCTGAGAAAACTGCTTCCAAAGTTCGAACCCAAGTCTGAAATTAGCTTCCATAAAAATCATAATTTTTCTAAAAATACAACTTGACGGAGATTTTATGACTGAATTCGATTTAGATAAGGATTCTTATCACTATTAAAAAATTTCAGCCAATTTGGTCCCATAGAACCTGAGAAAACTGCTTCCAAAGTTCGAACCCAAGTCTGAATTTAAGGTCCATGAAAATCATAATTTTTCTAAAAATACAACTTGATGGAGATTTTATGACTGATTTCGATTCGTACGATGCTTCTTATTAATTTTCCTAAATTTCAGCCAATGTGGTCCCATAGAACCTAAGAAAACTGCTTCCAAAGTTCGAACCCAAGTCTGAAATAAGCGTCCATAAAAATCATAATTTTTCTAAAAATACAACTTAATGGAGATTTTGTGACTGAATTCGATTTGGATAACGGTTCTTATCACTATTCCAATATTTCAGCCAGTTTGGTCCCATAGAACCTGAGAAAACTGCATCCAAAGTTCGAACCCAAGTTTGAAATTAGCGTCCATTAAAATTATAATTTTTCTGAAAATACAACTTTATGGAGATTTTGTGACTAAATTCGATGTGGATAACGATTCTTATCACTATTCCAATATTTCAGCCAGTTTGGTCCCATAAAACCTGAGAAAACTGCTTCCAAAGTTCGAACCCAAGTCTGAAATTAGCGTCCATAAAAATCATGATTTTTCTAAAAATACAATTTTATGGAGATTTTGTGACTGAATTCGCTGTGGATAACGATTCTTATCACTATTCCAATATTTCAGCCAGTTTGGTCCTATAGAACCTGAGAAAACTGCTTCCAAAGTTCGACCCCAAGTTTGAAATTAGCGTCCATAAAAATCATAATTTTTCTAAAAATACAACTTTATGGAGATTATGTGACTGAATTCGATTTGGATAGCGATTCTTATCACTATTCCAATATTTCAGCCAATTTGGTCCCATAGAACCTGAGTAAACTGCTTCCAAAGTTCGAACCCAAGTCTGAAATTAAGGTCCATAAAAATCATAATTTTTCTAAAAATACAACTTAATGGAGATTTTGTGACTGAATTCGATTTGGATAACGGTTCTTATCACTATTCATATATTTCAGCCAGTTTGGTCCCATAGAACCTGAGAAAACTGCATCCAAAGTTCGAACCCAAGTTTGAAATTAGCGTCCATTAAAATTATAATTTTTCTGAAAATACAACTTTATGGAGATTTTGTGACTAAATTCGATGTGGATAACGATTCTTATCACTATTCCAATATTTCAGCCAGTTTGGTCCCATAAAACCTGAGAAAACTGCTTCCAAAGTTCGAACCCAAGTCTGAAATTAGCGTCCATAAAAATCATGATTTTTCTAAAAATACAATTTTATGGAGATTTTGTGACTGAATTCGATGTGGATAACGATTCTTATCACTATTCCAATATTTCAGCCAGTTTGGTCCCATAAAACCTGAGAAAACTGCTTCCAAAGTTCGAACCCAAGTCTGAAATTAGCGTCCATAAAAATCATGATTTTTCTAAAAATACAACTTTATGGAGAGTTTGTGACTGAGTTCGATTTGGATAAGATTCTTATCACTATTCAAAAATTTCATCCAATTTGGTCCCATAGAACCTGAGAAAACAACTTCCAAAGTTCGAACCCAAGTCTGAAATTAGCGTACATAAAAATCATGATTTTTCTAAAAATACAACTTTATGGAGATTTTGTGACTGAATTCGCTGTGGATAACGATTCTTATCACTATTCCAATATTTCAGCCAGTTTGGTCCTATAGAACCTGAGAAAACTGCTTCCAAAGTTCGACCCCAAGTTTGAAATTAGCGTCCATAAAAATCATAATTTTTCTAAAAATACAACTTTATGGAGATTATGTGACTGAATTCGATTTGGATAGCGATTCTTATCACTATTCCAATATTTCAGCCAATTTGGTCCCATAGAACCTGAGTAAACTGCTTCCAAAGTTCGAACCCAAGTCTGAAATTAAGGTCCATAAAAATCATAATTTTTCTAAAAATACAACTTAATGGAGATTTTGTGACTGAATTCGATTTGGATAACGGTTCTTATCACTATTCATATATTTCAGCCAGTTTGGTCCCGTAGAACCTGAGAAAACTGCATCCAAAGTTCGAACCCAAGTTTGAAATTAGCGTCCATTAAAATTATAATTTTTCTGAAAATACAACTTTATGGAGATTTTGTAACTAAATTCGATGTGGATAACGATTCTTATCACTATTCCAATATTTCAGCCAGTTTGGTCCCATAAAACCTGAGAAAACTGCTTCCAAAGTTCGATTCCAAGTCTGAAATTAGCGTCCATAAAAATCATGATTTTTCTAAAAATACAATTTTATGGAGATTTTGTGACTGAATTCGATGTGGATAACGATTCTTATCACTATTCCAATATTTCAGCCAGTTTGGTCCCATAAAACCTGAGAAAACTGCTTCCAAAGTTCGAACCCAAGTCTGAAATTAGCGTCCATAAAAATCATGATTTTTCTAAAAATACAACTTTATGGAGAGTTTGTGACTGAGTTCGATTTGGATAAGATTCTTATCACTATTCAAAAATTTCATCCAATTTGGTCCCATAGAACCTGAGAAAACAACTTCCAAAGTTCGAACCCAAGTCTGAAATTAGCGTACATAAAAATCATGATTTTTCTAAAAATACAACTTTATGGAGATTTTGTGACTGAATTCGATTTGGATAACGATTCTTATCACTATTCCAATATTTCAGCCAGTTTGGTCCCATAGAACCTGAGCAAAAAACTTCCAAAGTTCGAACACAAGTCTGAAATTAGCGTCCATAAAAATCATGATATTTCTAAAAATACAACTTTATGAAGATTTTGTGACTGAGTTCGATTTGGATAACGATTCTTATCACTATTCAAAAATTTCATCCAATTTGGTCCCATAGAACCTGAGCAAAAAACTTCCAAAGTTCGAACCCAAGTCTGAAATTAGCGTCCATAAAAATTATGATATTTCTAAAAATACAACTTTATAGAGATTTTGTGACTGAGTTCGATTTGGTAAACGATTCTTATCACTATTCCAATATTTCAGCCAGTTTGGTCCCATAGAACCTGAGAAAACTGCTTCCAAAGTTCGAACCCAAGTCTGAATTTAAGGTCCATGAAAATCATAATTTTTCTAAAAATACAACTTGATGGAGATTTTATGACTGATTTCGATTCGTACGATGCTTCTTATTAATTTTCCTAAATTTCAGCCAATGTGGTCCCATAGAACCTAAGAAAACTGCTTCCAAAGTTCGAACCCAAGTCTGAAATAAGCGTCCATAAAAATCATAATTTTTCTAAAAATACAACTTAATGGAGATTTTGTGACTGAATTCGATTTGGATAACGGTTCTTATCACTATTCCAATATTTCAGCCAGTTTGGTCCCATAGAACCTGAGAAAACTGCATCCAAAGTTCGAACCCAAGTTTGAAATTAGCGTCCATTAAAATTATAATTTTTCTGAAAATACAACTTTATGGAGATTTTGTGACTAAATCCGATGTGGATAACGATTCTTATCACTATTCCAATATTTCAGCCAGTTTGGTCCCATAAAACCTGAGAAAACTGCTTCCAAAGTTCGAACCCAAGTCTGAAATTAGCGTCCATAAAAATCATAATTTTTCTGAAAATACAACTTTATGGAGATTTTGTGACTAAATTCGATGTGGATAACGATTCTTATCACTATTCCAATATTTCAGCCAGTTTGGTCCCATAAAACCTGAGAAAACTGCTTCCAAAGTTCGAACCCAAGTCTGAAATTAGCGTCCATAAAAATCATGATTTTTCTAAAAATACAATTTTATGGAGATTTTGTGACTGAATTCGATGTAAATAACGATTCTTATCACTATTCCAAAATTTCAGTTAATTTGGTCTCATAGAACCTGAGAAAACTGCTTCCAAAGTTCGAACCCAAGTCTGAAATTATGGTCCATAAAAATCATAATTTTTCTAAAAATACAACTTGATGGAGATTTTATGACTGAATTCGATTAAGATAAGGATTCTTATCACTATTCAAAAATTTCACTCAATTTGGTCCCATAGAACCTGAGAAAATTGCTTCCAAAGTTCGAACCCAAGTCTGAAATAAGCGTCCATAAAAATCATGATTTTACTAAAAATACAACTTTATGGAGATTTTATGACTGAATTCGATTTGGATAACGATTCTTATCACTATTCAAAAATTTCAGCCAATTTGGTCCCATAGAACCTGAGAAAACAACTTCCAAAGTTCGAACCCAAGTCTGAAATTAAGGTCCATAAAAATCATAATTTTTCTAAAAATACAATTTTATGGAGATTTTGTGACTGAATTTGATGTGGATAACAATTCTTATCACTATTCAAAAATTTTAGCCAATTTGTTCCCATAGAACCTGAGTAAACTGCTTCCAAAGTTCGAACCCAAGTCTGAAATTAAGGTCCATAAAAATCATAATTTTTCTAATAATACAACTTTATGGAGATTTTGTTACTGAGTACGATTTGGATAAAGATTCCAATCACTATTTCAATATTTCAGGCAGTTTGGTCCCATAGATCCTGAGAAAACTGCTTCCAAAGTTCGAACCCAAGTCTGAAATTAAGGTCCATAAAAATCATAATTTTTTCTAAAAATACAATTTTATGGAGATTTTGTGACTGAATTCGATTTGGATAGCGATTCTTATCACTATTCCAATATTTCAGCCAATTTGGTCTCATAGAACCTGAGAAAACTGCTTCCAAAGTTCGAACCCAAGTCTGAAATTAAGTTCCATAAAAATCATAATTTTTCTAAAAATACAATTTTATGGAGATTTTGTGACTTAATTCGATGTGGATAACAATTCTTATCACTATTCAAAAATTTTAGCCAATTTGGTCCTATAGAACCTAAGTAAACTGCTTCCAAAGTTCGAACCCAAGTCTGAAATTAAGGTCCATAAAAATCATAATGTTTCTAATAATACAACTTTATGGAGATTTTGTTACTGAGTTCGATTTGGATAACGATTCTTATCACTATTCCAAAATTTCAGTTAATTTAGTCTCATAGAACCTGAGAAAACTGCTTCCAAAGTTCGAACCCAAGTCTGAAATTAGCGTCCATAAAAATCATAATTTTTCTAAAAATACAACTTGACGGAGATTTTATGACTGAATTCGATTTAGATAAGGATTCTTATCACTATTCCAATATTTCAGCCAATTTAGTTCCATAGAACCTGAGTAAACTGCTTCCAAAGTTCGAACCCAAGTCTGAAATTAAGGTCCATAAAAATCATAATTTTTCTAAAAATACAACTTAATGGAGATTTTGTGACTGAATTCGATTTGGATAACGGTTCTTATCACTATTCATATATTTCAGCCAGTTTGGTCCCATAGAACCTGAGAAAACTGCATCCAAAGTTCGAACCCAAGTTTGAAATTAGCGTCCATTAAAATTATAATTTTTCTGAAAATACAACTTTATGGAGATTTTGTGACTAAATTCGATGTGGATAACGATTCTTATCACTATTCCAATATTTCAGCCAGTTTGGTCCCATAAAACCTGAGAAAACTGCTTCCAAAGTTCGAACCCAAGTCTGAAATTAGCGTCCATAAAAATCATGATTTTTCTAAAAATACAATTTTATGGAGATTTTGTGACTGAATTCGATGTGGATAACGATTCTTATCACTATTCCAATATTTCAGCCAGTTTGGTCCCATAAAACCTGAGAAAACTGCTTCCAAAGTTCGAACCCAAGTCTGAAATTAGCGTCCATAAAAATCATGATTTTTCTAAAAATACAACTTTATGGAGAGTTTGTGACTGAGTTCGATTTGGATAAGATTCTTATCACTATTCAAAAATTTCATCCAATTTGGTCCCATAGAACCTGAGAAAACAACTTCCAAAGTTCGAACCCAAGTCTGAAATTAGCGTACATAAAAATCATGATTTTTCTAAAAATACAACTTTATGGAGATTTTGTGACTGAATTCGCTGTGGATAACGATTCTTATCACTATTCCAATATTTCAGCCAGTTTGGTCCTATAGAACCTGAGAAAACTGCTTCCAAAGTTCGACCCCAAGTTTGAAATTAGCGTCCATAAAAATCATAATTTTTCTAAAAATACAACTTTATGGAGATTATGTGACTGAATTCGATTTGGATAGCGATTCTTATCACTATTCCAATATTTCAGCCAATTTGGTCCCATAGAACCTGAGTAAACTGCTTCCAAAGTTCGAACCCAAGTCTGAAATTAAGGTCCATAAAAATCATAATTTTTCTAAAAATACAACTTAATGGAGATTTTGTGACTGAATTCGATTTGGATAACGGTTCTTATCACTATTCATATATTTCAGCCAGTTTGGTCCCATAGAACCTGAGAAAACTGCATCCAAAGTTCGAACCCAAGTTTGAAATTAGCGTCCATTAAAATTATAATTTTTCTGAAAATACAACTTAATGGAGATTTTGTGACTAAATTCGATGTGGATAACGATTCTTATCACTATTCCAATATTTCAGCCAGTTTGGTCCCATAAAACCTGAGAAAACTGCTTCCAAAGTTCGAACCCAAGTCTGAAATTAGCGTCCATAAAAATCATGATTTTTCTAAAAATACAATTTTATGGAGATTTTGTGACTGAATTCGATGTGGATAACGATTCTTATCACTATTCCAATATTTCAGCCAGTTTGGTCCCATAAAACCTGAGAAAACTGCTTCCAAAGTTCGAACCCAAGTCTGAAATTAGCGTCCATAAAAATCATGATTTTTCTAAAAATACAACTTTATGGAGAGTTTGTGACTGAGTTCGATTTGGATTAGATTCTTATCACTATTCAAAAATTTCATCCAATTTGGTCCCATAGAACCTGAGAAAACAACTTCCAAAGTTCGAACCCAAGTCTGAAATTAGCGTACATAAAAATCATGATTTTTCTAAAAATACAACTTTATGGAGATTTTGTGACTGAATTCGATTTGGATAACGATTCTTATCACTATTCCAATATTTCAGCCAGTTTGGTCCCATAGAACCTGAGCAAAAAACTTCCAAAGTTCGAACCCAAGTCTGAAATTAGCGTCCATAAAAATCATGATATTTCTAAAAATACAACTTTATGAAGATTTTGTGACTGAGTTCGATTTGGATAACGATTCTTATCACTATTCAAAAATTTCATCCAATTTGGTCCCATAGAACCTGAGCAAAAAACTTCCAAAGTTCGAACCCAAGTCTGAAATTAGCGTCCATAAAAATCATGATTTTTCTAAAAATACAACTTTATGGAGATTTTATGACTGAATTCGATTTGGATAACGATTCTTATCACTATTCAAAAATTTCAGCCAATTTGGTACCATAGAACCTGAGAAAACTGCTTCCAAAGTTCGAACCCAAGTCTGAATTTAGCGTCCATAAAAATTATGATATTTCTAAAAATACAACTTTATAGAGATTTTGTGACTGAGTTCGATTTGGTAAACGATTCTTATCACTATTCCAATATTTCAGCCAGTTTGGTCCCATAGAACCTGAGAAAACAACTTCCAAAGTTCGAACCCAAGTCTGAAATTAGCGTACATAAAAATCATGATTTTTCTAAAAATACAACTTTATGGAGATTTTGTGACTGAATTCGATTTGGATAACGATTCTTATCACAATTCCAAAATATCAGTCAATTTGGTCTCATAGAACCTGAGAAAACTGCTTCCAAAGTTCGAACCCAAGTCTGAAATGAAGGTCCATAAAAATCATAATTTTTCTAAAAATACAACATGATGGAGATTTTATGACTGAATTCGATTAAGATAAGGATTCTTATCACTATTCAAAAATTTCAGCCAATTTGGTCCCATAGAACCTGAGAAAACAACTTCCAAAGTTCGAACCCAAGTCTGAAATTAAGGTCCATTAAAATCATAATTTTTCTAAAAATACAATTTTATGGAGATTTTGTGACTGATTTCGATTCGTACGATGCTTCTTATTAATTTTCCTAAATTTCAGCCAATTTGGTCCCATAGAACCTAAGAAAACTGCTTCCAAAGTTCGAACCCAAGTCTGAAATAAGCGTCCATAAAAAAGATAATTTTTCTAAAAATACAACTTTATGGAGATTTTGTGACTGTTTTCGATTTGGATAACGATTCTTATCACTATTCCAAAATTTCAGTCAATTTGGTCCCATAGAACCTGAGAAAACTGCTTCCAAAGTTCGAACCCAAGTCTGAAATTAAGGTCCATAAAAATCATAATTTTTCTAAAAATACAACTTGATGGAGATTTTATGACTGAATTCGATGTGGATAACGATTCTTATCACTATTCCAATATTTCAGCCAGTTTGGTCCCATAGAACCTGAGAAAACTGCTTCCAAAGTTCGAACCCAAGTCTGAATTTAAGGTCCATGAAAATCATAATTTTTCTAAAAATACAACTTGATGGAGATTTTATGACTGATTTCGATTCGTACGATGCTTCTTATTAATTTTCCTAAATTTCAGCCAATTTGGTCCCATAGACCCTAAGAAAACTGCTTCCAAAGTTCGAACCCAAGTCTGAAATAAGCGTCCATAAAAAAGATAATTTTTCTAAAAATACAACTTTATGGAGATTTTGTGACTGAGTTCGATTTGGATAACGATTCTTATCACTATTCCAAAATTTCAGCCAATTTGGTCCCATAGAACCTGAGAAAACTGCATCCAAAGTTCGAACCCAAGTTTGAAATTAGCGTCCATTAAAATTATAATTTTTCTGAAAATACAACTTTATGGAGATTTTGTGACTAAATTCGATGTGGATAACGATTCTTATCACTATTCCAATATTTCAGCCAGTTTGGTCCCATAAAACCTGAGAAAACTGCTTCCAAAGTACGAACCCAAGTCTGAAATTAGCGTCCATAAAAATCATGATTTTTCTAAAAATACAATTTTATGGAGATTTTGTGACTGAATTCGATGTGGATAACGATTCTTATCACTATTCCAATATTTCAGCCAGTTTGGTCCCATAAAACCTGAGAAAACTGCTTCCAAAGTTCGAACCCAAGTCTGAAATTAGCGTCCATAAAAATCATGATTTTTCTAAAAATACAACTTTATGGAGATTTTGTGACTGAGTTCGATTTGGATAACGATTCCAATCACTATTCCAATATTTCAGCCAGTTTGGTCCCATAAAACCTGAGAAAACTGCTTCCAAAGTTCGAACCCAAGTCTGAAATTAGCGTCCATAAAAATCATGATTTTTCTAAAAATACAATTTTATGGAGATTTTGTGACTGAATTCGATGTGGATAACGATTCTTATCACTATTCCAATATTTCAGCCAGTTTGGTCCCATAAAACCTGAGAAAACTGCTTCCAAAGTTCGAACCCAAGTCTGAAATTAGCGTCCATAAAAATCATGATTTTTCTAAAAATACAATTTTATGGAGATTTTGTGACTGAATTCGATGTAAATAACGATTCTTATCACTATTCCAAAATTTCAGTTAATTTGGTCTCATAGAACCTGAGAAAACTGCTTCCAAAGTTCGAACCCAAGTCTGAAATTATGGTCCATAAAAATCATAATTTTTCTAAAAATACAACTTGATGGAGATTTTATGACTGAATTCGATTAAGATAAGGATTCTTATCACTATTCAAAAATTTCAGTCAATTTGGTCCCATAGAACCTGAGAAAATTGCTTCCAAAGTTCGAACCCAAGTCTGAAATTAGCGTCCATAAAAATCATGATTTTACTAAAAATACAACTTTATGGAGATTTTATGACTGAATTCGATTTGGATAACGATTCTTATCACTATTCAAAAATTTTAGCCAATTTGTTCCCATAGAACCTGAGTAAACTGCTTCCAAAGTTCGAACCCAAGTCTGAAATTAAGGTCCATAAAAATCATAATTTTTCTAATAATACAACTTTATGGAGATTTTGTTACTGAGTACGATTTGGATAAAGATTCCAATCACTATTTCAATATTTCAGGCAGTTTGGTCCCATAGATCCTGAGAAAACTGCTTCCAAAGTTCGAACCCAAGTCTGAAATTAAGGTCCATAAAAATCATAATTTTTTCTAAAAATACAATTTTATGGAGATTTTGTGACTGAATTCGATTTGGATAGCGATTCTTATCACTATTCCAATATTTCAGCCAATTTGGTCTCATAGAACCTGAGAAAACTGCTTCCAAAGTTCGAACCCAAGTCTGAAATTAAGTTCCATAAAAATCATAATTTTTCTAAAAATACAATTTTATGGAGATTTTGTGACTTAATTCGATGTGGATAACAATTCTTATCACTATTCAAAAATTTTAGCCAATTTGGTCCTATAGAACCTAAGTAAACTGCTTCCAAAGTTCGAACCCAAGTCTGAAATTAAGGTCCATAAAAATCATAATGTTTCTAATAATACAACTTTATGGAGATTTTGTTACTGAGTTCGATTTGGATAACGATTCTTATCACTATTCCAAAATTTCAGTTAATTTGGTCTCATAGAACCTGAGAAAACTGCTTCCAAAGTTCGAACCCAAGTCTGAAATTAGCGTCCATAAAAATCATAATTTTTCTAAAAATACAACTTGACGGAGATTTTATGACTGAATTCGATTTAGATAAGGATTCTTATCACTATCAAAAAATTTCAGCCAATTTGGTCCCATAGAACCTGAGAAAACTGCTTCCAAAGTTCGAACCCAAGTCTGAATTTAAGGTCCATGAAAATCATAATTTTTCTAAAAATACAACTTGATGGAGATTTTATGACTGATTTCGATTCGTACGATGCTTCTTATTAATTTTCCTAAATTTCAGCCAATGTGGTCCCATAGAACCTAAGAAAACTGCTTCCAAAGTTCGAACCCAAGTCTGAAATAAGCGTCCATAAAAATCATAATTTTTGTAAAAATACAACTTAATGGAGATTTTGTGACTGAATTCGATTTGGATAACGGTTCTTATCACTATTCCAATATTTCAGCCAGTTTGGTCCCATAGAACCTGAGAAAACTGCATCCAAAGTTCGAACCCAAGTTTGAAATTAGCGTCCATTAAAATTATAATTTTTCTGAAAATACAACTTTATGGAGATTTTGTGACTAAATTCGATGTGGATAACGATTCTTATCACTATTCCAATATTTCAGCCAGTTTGGTCCCATAAAACCTGAGAAAACTGCTTCCAAAGTTCGAACCCAAGTCTGAAATTAGCGTCCATAAAAATCATGATTTTTCTAAAAATACAATTTTATGGAGATTTTGTGACTGAATTCGCTGTGGATAACGATTCTTATCACTATTCCAATATTTCAGCCAGTTTGGTCCTATAGAACCTGAGAAAACTGCTTCCAAAGTTCGACCCCAAGTTCGAAATTAGCGTCCATAAAAATCATAATTTTTCTAAAAATACAACTTTATGGAGATTATGTGACTGAATTCGATTTGGATAGCGATTCTTATCACTATTCCAATATTTCAGCCAATTTGGTCCCATAGAACCTGAGTAAACTGCTTCCAAAGTTCGAACCCAAGTCTGAAATTAAGGTCCATAAAAATCATAATTTTTCTAAAAATACAACTTAATGGAGATTTTGTGACTGAATTCGATTTGGATAACGGTTCTTATCACTATTCATATATTTCAGCCAGTTTGGTCCCATAGAACCTGAGAAAACTGCATCCAAAGTTCGAACCCAAGTTTGAAATTAGCGTCCATTAAAATTATAATTTTTCTGAAAATACAACTTTATGGAGATTTTGTGACTAAATTCGATGTGGATAACGATTCTTATCACTATTCCAATATTTCAGCCAGTTTGGTCCCATAAAACCTGAGAAAACTGCTTCCAAAGTTCGAACCCAAGTCTGAAATTAGCGTCCATAAAAATCATGATTTTTCTAAAAATACAATTTTATGGAGATTTTGTGACTGAATTCGATGTGGATAACGATTCTTATCACTATTCCAATATTTCAGCCAGTTTGGTCCCATAAAACCTGAGAAAACTGCTTCCAAAGTTCGAACCCAAGTCTGAAATTAGCGTCCATAAAAATCATGATTTTTCTAAAAATACAACTTTATGGAGAGTTTGTGACTGAGTTCGATTTGGATAAGATTCTTATCACTATTCAAAAATTTCATCCAATTTGGTCCCATAGAACCTGAGAAAACAACTTCCAAAGTTCGAACCCAAGTCTGAAATTAGCGTACATAAAAATCATGATTTTTCTAAAAATACAACTTTATGGAGATTTTGTGACTGAATTCGATTTGGATAACGATTCTTATCACTATTCCAATATTTCAGCCAGTTTGGTCCCATAGAACCTGAGCAAAAAACTTCCAAAGTTCGAACCCAAGTCTGAAATTAGCGTCCATAAAAATCATGATATTTCTAAAAATACAACTTTATGAAGATTTTGTGACTGAGTTCGATTTGGATAACGATTCTTATCACTATTCAAAAATTTCATCCAATTTGGTCCCATAGAACCTGAGCAAAAAACTTCCAAAGTTCGAACCCAAGTCTGAAATTAGCGTCCATAAAAATCATGATTTTTCTAAAAATACAACTTTATAGAGATTTTATGACTGAATTCGATTTGGATAACGATTCTTATCACTATTCAAAAATTTCAGCCAATTTGGTACCATAGAACCTGAGAAAACTGCTTCCAAAGTTCGAACCCAAGTCTGAATTTAGCGTCCATAAAAATTATGATATTTCTAAAAATACAACTTTATAGAGATTTTGTGACTGAGTTCGATTTGGTAAACGATTCTTATCACTATTCCAATATTTCAGCCAGTTTGGTCCCATAGAACCTGAGAAAACAACTTCCAAAGTTCGAACCCAAGTCTGAAATTAGCGTACATAAAAATCATGATTTTTCTAAAAATACAACTTTATGGAGATTTTGTGACTGAATTCGATTTGGATAACGATTCTTATCACTATTCCAATATTTCAGCCAGTTTGGTCCCATAGAACCTGAGCAAAAAACTTCCAAAGTTCGAACCCAAGTCTGAAATTAGCGTCCATAAAAATCATGATATTTCTAAAAATACAACTTTATGAAGATTTTGTGACTGAGTTCGATTTGGATAACGATTCTTATCACTATTCAAAAATTTCATCCAATTTGGTCCCATAGAACCTGAGCAAAAAACTTCCAAAGTTCGAACCCAAGTCTGAAATTAGCGTCCATAAAAATCATGATTTTTCTAAAAATACAACTTTATGGAGATTTTATGACTGAATTCGCTTTGGATAGCGATTCTTATCACTATTCCAATATTTCAGCCAATTTGGTCCCATAGAACCTGAGTAAACTGCTTCCAAAGTTCGAACCCAAGTCCCAAATTAAGGTCCATAAAAATCAAAATTTTTCTAAAAATACAACTTTATGGAGATTATGTGACTGAATTCGATTTGGATAACGATTCTTATCACTATTCTAATATTTCAGCCAGTTTGGTCCCATAGAACCTGAGCAAAAAACTTCCAAAGTTCGAACCCAAGTCTGAAATTAGCGTCCATAAAAATCATGATATTTCTAAAAATACAACTTTATGAAGATTTTGTGACTGAGTTCGATTTGGATAACGATTCTTATCACTATTCAAAAATTTCATCCAATTTGGTCCCATAGAACCTGAGCAAAAAACTTCCAAAGTTCGAACCCAAGTCTGAAATTAGCGTCCATAAAAATCATGATTTTTCTAAAAATACAACTTTATAGAGATTTTATGACTGAATTCGATTTGGATAACGATTCTTATCACTATTCAAAAATTTCAGCCAGTTTGGTCCTATAGAACCTGAGAAAACTGCTTCCAAAGTTCGACCCCAAGTTCGAAATTAGCGTCCATAAAAATCATAATTTTTCTAAAAATACAACTTTATGGAGATTATGTGACTGAATTCGATTTGGATAGCGATTCTTATCACTATTCCAATATTTCAGCCAATTTGGTCCCATAGAACCTGAGTAAACTGCTTCCAAAGTTCGAACCCAAGTCTGAAATTAGCGTCCATAAAAATCATGATTTTTCTAAAAATACAATTTTATGGAGATTTTGTGACTGAATTCGATGTGGATAACGATTCTTATCACTATTCCAATATTTCAGCCAGTTTGGTCCCATAAAACCTGAGAAAACTGCTTCCAAAGTTCGAACCCAAGTCTGAAATTAGCGTCCATAAAAATCATGATTTTTCTAAAAATACAACTTTATGGAGAGTTTGTGACTGAGTTCGATTTGGATAAGATTCTTATCACTATTCAAAAATTTCATCCAATTTGGTCCCATAGAACCTGAGAAAACAACTTCCAAAGTTCGAACCCAAGTCTGAAATTAGCGTACATAAAAATCATGATTTTTCTAAAAATACAACTTTATGGAGATTTTGTGACTGAATTCGATTTGGATAACGATTCTTATCACTATTCCAATATTTCAGCCAGTTTGGTCCCATAGAACCTGAGCAAAAAACTTCCAAAGTTCGAACCCAAGTCTGAAATTAGCGTCCATAAAAATCATGATATTTCTAAAAATACAACTTTATGAAGATTTTGTGACTGAGTTCGATTTGGATAACGATTCTTATCACTATTCAAAAATTTCATCCAATTTGGTCCCATAGAACCTGAGCAAAAAACTTCCAAAGTTCGAACCCAAGTCTGAAATTAGCGTCCATAAAAATCATGATTTTTCTAAAAATACAACTTTATAGAGATTTTATGACTGAATTCGATTTGGATAACGATTCTTATCACTATTCAAAAATTTCAGCCAATTTGGTACCATAGAACCTGAGAAAACTGCTTCCAAAGTTCGAACCCAAGTCTGAATTTAGCGTCCATAAAAATTATGATATTTCTAAAAATACAACTTTATAGAGATTTTGTGACTGAGTTCGATTTGGTAAACGATTCTTATCACTATTCCAATATTTCAGCCAGTTTGGTCCCATAGAACCTGAGAAAACAACTTCCAAAGTTCGAACCCAAGTCTGAAATTAGCGTACATAAAAATCATGATTTTTCTAAAAATACAACTTTATGGAGATTTTGTGACTGAATTCGATTTGGATAACGATTCTTATCACTATTCCAATATTTCAGCCAGTTTGGTCCCATAGAACCTGAGCAAAAAACTTCCAAAGTTCGAACCCAAGTCTGAAATTAGCGTCCATAAAAATCATGATATTTCTAAAAATACAACTTTATGAAGATTTTGTGACTGAGTTCGATTTGGATAACGATTCTTATCACTATTCAAAAATTTCATCCAATTTGGTCCCATAGAACCTGAGCAAAAAACTTCCAAAGTTCGAACCCAAGTCTGAAATTAGCGTCCATAAAAATCATGATTTTTCTAAAAATACAACTTTATGGAGATTTTATGACTGAATTCGCTTTGGATAGCGATTCTTATCACTATTCCAATATTTCAGCCAATTTGGTCCCATAGAACCTGAGTAAACTGCTTCCAAAGTTCGAACCCAAGTCCCAAATTAAGGTCCATAAAAATCAAAAATTTTCTGTAAATACAACTTTATGGAGATTTTGTGACTGAATTCGATGTGGATAACGATTCTTATCACTATTCGAATATTTCAGCCAGTTTGGTCCCATAAAACCTGAGAAAACTGCTTCCAAAGTTCGAACCCAAGTCTGAAATTAGCGTACATAAAAATCATGATTTTTCTAAAAATACAACTTTATGGAGATTTTGTGACTGAATTCGATTTGGATAACGATTCTTATCACTATTCCAATATTTCAGCCAGTTTGGTCCCATAGAACCTGAGCAAAAAACTTCCAAAGTTCGAACCCAAGTCTGAAATTAGCGTCCATAAAAATCATGATATTTCTAAAAATACAACTTTATGAAGATTTTGTGACTGAGTTCGATTTGGATAACGATTCTTATCACTATTCAAAAATTTCATCCAATTTGGTCCCATAGAACCTGAGCAAAAAAATTCCAAAGTTCGAACCCAAGTCTGAAATTAGCGTCCATAAAAATCATGATTTTTCTAAAAATACAACTTTATGGAGATTTTATGACTGAATTCGCTTTGGATAACGATTCTTATCACTATTCCAATATTTCAGCCAATTTGGTCCCATAGAACCTGAGTAAACTGCTTCCAAAGTTCGAACCCAAGTCCCAAATTAAGGTCCATAAAAATCAAAATTTTTCTGTAAATACAACTTTATGGAGATTTTGTGACTGAATTCGATGTGGATAACGATTCTTATCACTATTCGAATATTTCAGCCAGTTTGGTCCCATAAAACCTGAGAAAACTGCTTCCAAAGTTCGAACCCAAGTCTGAAATTAGCGTCCATAAAAATCATGATTTTACTAAAAATACAACTTTATGGAGATTTTATGACTGAATTCGATTTGGATAATGATTCTTATCACTATTCAAAAATTTCAGCCAATTTGGTCCCATAGAACCTGAGAAAACAACTTCCAAAGTTCGAACCCAAGTCTGAAATTAAGGTCCATAAAAATCATAATTTTTCTAAAAATACAATTTTATGGAGATTTTGTCACTGAATTCGATGTGGATAACAATTCTTATCACTATTCAAAAATTTTAGCCAATTTGGTCCCATAGAACCTGAGTAAACTGCTTCCAAAGTTCGAACCCAAGTCTGAAATTAGCGTACATAAAAATCATGATTTTTCTAAAAATACAACTTTATGGAGATTTTGTGACTGAATTCGATTTGGATAACGATTCTTATCACTATTCCAATATTTCAGCCAGTTTGGTCCCATAGAACCTGAGAAAATTGCTTCCAAAGTTCGAACCCAAGTCTGAAATTAGCGTCCATAAAAATCATGATTTTACTAAAAATACAACTTTATGGAGATTTTATGACTGAATTCGATTTGGATAACGATTCTTATCACTTTTCAAAAATTTCAGCCAATTTGGTCCCATAGAACTTGAGAAAACAACTTCCAAAGTTCGAACCCAAGTCTGAAATTAAGGTCCATAAAAATCATAATTTTTCTAAAAATACAATTTTATGGAGATTTTGTGACTGAATTCGATGTGGATAACAATTCTTATCACTATTCAAAAATTTTAGCCAATTTGGTCCCATAGAACCTGAGTAAACTGCTTCCAAAGTTCGAACCCAAGTCTGAAATTAAGGTCCATAAAAATCATAATTTTTCTAATAATACAACTTTATGGAGATTTTGTTACTGAGTACGATTTGGATAAAGATTCCAATCACTATTCCAATATTTCAGCCAGTTTGGTCCCATAGAACCTGAGAAAACTGCTTCCAAAGTTCGAACCCAAGTCTGAAATTAGCGTCCATAAAAATCATAATTTTTCTAAAAATACAACTTTATGGAGATTTTGTGACTGAATTCGATGTAAATAACGATTCTTATCACTATTCCAATATTCAGCCAGTTTGGTCCCATAGAACCTGAGAAAACTGCTTCCAAAGTTCGAACCCAAGTCTGAAATTAGCGTCCATAAAAATCATGATTTTTCTAAAAATACAACTTTATGGAGATTTTGTGACTGAATTCGATTTGGATAACGATTCTTATCACTATTCCAATATTTCAGCCAGTTTGGTCCCATAAAACCTGAGAAAACTGCTTCCAAAGTTCGAACCCAAGTCTGAAATTAGCGTCCATAAAAATCATAATTTTTCTAAAAATACAACTTGATGGAGATTTTATGACTGATTTCGATTCGTACGATGCTTCTTATTAATTTTCCTAAATTTCAGCCAATTTGGTCCCATAGAACCTAAGAAAACTGCTTCAAAAGTTCGAACCCAAGTCTGAAATAAGCGTCCATAAAAAAGATAATTTTTCTAAAAATACAACTTTATGGAGATTTTGTGACTGTTTTCGATTTGGATAACGATTCTTATCACTATTCCAAAATTTCAGTCAATTTGGTCCCATAGAACCTGAGAAAACTGCTTCCAAAGTTCGAACCCAAGTCTGAAATTAAGGTCCATAAAAATCATAATTTTTCTAAAAATACAACTTGATGGAGATTTTATGACTGAATTCGATGTGGATAACGATTCTTATCACTATTCCAATATTTCAGCCAGTTTGGTCCCATAGAACCTGAGAAAACTGCTTCCAAAGTTCGAACCCAAGTCTGAATTTAAGGTCCATGAAAATCATAATTTTTCTAAAAATACAACTTGATGGAGATTTTATGACTGATTTCGATTCGTACGATGCTTCTTATTAATTTTCCTAAATTTCAGCCAATTTGGTCCCATAGAACCTAAGAAAACTGCTTCCAAAGTTCGAACCCAAGTCTGAAATAAGCGTCCATAAAAAAGATAATTTTTCTAAAAATACAACTTTATGGAGATTTTGTGAATGAGTTCGATTTGGATAACGATTCTTATCACTATTCCAAAATTTCAGCCAATTTGGTCCCATAGAACCTGAGAAAACTGCATCCAAAGTTCGAACCCAAGTTTGAAATTAGCGTCCATTAAAATTATAATTTTTCTGAAAATACAACTTTATGGAGATTTTGTGACTAAATTCGATGTGGATAACGATTCTTATCACTATTCCAATATTTCAGCCAGTTTGGTCCCATAAAACCTGAGAAAACTGCTTCCAAAGTACGAACCCAAGTCTGAAATTAGCGTCCATAAAAATCATGATTTTTCTAAAAATACAATTTTATGGAGATTTTATGACTGAATTCGATGTGGATAACGATTCTTATCACTATTCAAAAATTTCAGTCAATTTGGTCCCATAGAACCTGAGAAAATTGCTTCCAAAGTTCGAACCCAAGTCTGAAATTAGCGTCCATAAAAATCATGATTTTACTAAAAATACAACTTTATGGAGATTTTATGACTGAATTCGATTTGGATAACGATTCTTATCACTATTCAAAAATTTTAGCCAATTTGTTCCCATAGAACCTGAGTAAACTGCTTCCAAAGTTCGAACCCAAGTCTGAAATTAAGGTCCATAAAAATCATAATTTTTCTAATAATACAACTTTATGGAGATTTTGTTACTGAGTACGATTTGGATAAAGATTCCAATCACTATTTCAATATTTCAGGCAGTTTGGTCCCATAGATCCTGAGAAAACTGCTTCCAAAGTTCGAACCCAAGTCTGAAATTAAGGTCCATAAAAATCATAATTTTTTCTAAAAATACAATTTTATGGAGATTTTGTGACTGAATTCGATTTGGATAGCGATTCTTATCACTATTCCAATATTTCAGCCAATTTGGTCTCATAGAATCTGAGAAAACTGCTTCCAAAGTTCGAACCCAAGTCTGAAATTAAGTTCCATAAAAATCATAATTTTTCTAAAAATACAATTTTATGGAGATTTTGTGACTTAATTCGATGTGGATAACAATTCTTATCACTATTCAAAAATTTTAGCCAATTTGGTCCTATAGAACCTAAGTAAACTGCTTCCAAAGTTCGAACCCAAGTCTGAAATTAAGGTCCATAAAAATCATAATGTTTCTAATAATACAACTTTATGGAGATTTTGTTACTGAGTTCGATTTGGATAACGATTCTTATCACTATTCCAAAATTTCAGTTAATTTGGTCTCATAGAACCTGAGAAAACTGCTTCCAAAGTTCGAACCCAAGTCTGAAATTAGCGTCCATAAAAATCATAATTTTTCTAAAAATACAACTTGACGGAGATTTTATGACTGAATTCGATTTAGATAAGGATTCTTATCACTATCAAAAAATTTCAGCCAATTTGGTCCCATAGAACCTGAGAAAACTGCTTCCAAAGTTCGAACCCAAGTCTGAATTTAAGGTCCATGAAAATCATAATTTTTCTAAAAATACAACTTGATGGAGATTTTATGACTGATTTCGATTCGTACGATGCTTCTTATTAATTTTCCTAAATTTCAGCCAAAGTGGTCCCATAGAACCTAAGAAAACTGCTTCCAAAGTTCGAACCCAAGTCTGAAATAAGCGTCCATAAAAATCATAATTTTTGTAAAAATACAACTTAATGGAGATTTTGTGACTGAATTCGATTTGGATAACGGTTCTTATCACTATTCCAATATTTCAGCCAGTTTGGTCCCATAGAACCTGAGAAAACTGCATCCAAAGTTCGAACCCAAGTTTGAAATTAGCGTCCATTAAAATTATAATTTTTCTGAAAATACAACTTTATGGAGATTTTGTGACTAAATTCGATGTGGATAACGATTCTTATCACTATTCCAATATTTCAGCCAGTTTGGTCCCATAAAACCTGAGAAAACTGCTTCCAAAGTTCGAACCCAAGTCTGAAATTAGCGTCCATAAAAATCATGATTTTTCTAAAAATACAATTTTATGGAGATTTTGTGACTGAATTCGCTGTGGATAACGATTCTTATCACTATTCCAATATTTCAGCCAGTTTGGTCCTATAGAACCTGAGAAAACTGCTTCCAAAGTTCGACCCCAAGTTTGAAATTAGCGTCCATAAAAATCATAATTTTTCTAAAAATACAACTTTATGGAGATTATGTGACTGAATTCGATTTGGATAGCGATTCTTATCACTATTCCAATATTTCAGCCAATTTGGTCCCATAGAACCTGAGTAAACTGCTTCCAAAGTTCGAACCCAAGTCTGAAATTAAGGTCCATAAAAATCATAATTTTTCTAAAAATACAACTTAATGGAGATTTTGTGACTGAATTCGATTTGGATAACGGTTCTTATCACTATTCATATATTTCAGCCAGTTTGGTCCCATAGAACCTGAGAAAACTGCATCCAAAGTTCGAACCCAAGTTTGAAATTAGCGTCCATTAAAATTATAATTTTTCTGAAAATACAACTTTATGGAGATTTTGTGACTAAATTCGATGTGGATAACGATTCTTATCACTATTCCAATATTTCAGCCAGTTTGGTCCCATAAAACCTGAGAAAACTGCTTCCAAAGTTCGAACCCAAGTCTGAAATTAGCGTCCATAAAAATCATGATTTTTCTAAAAATACAATTTTATGGATATTTTGTGACTGAATTCGATGTGGATAACGATTCTTATCACTATTCCAATATTTCAGCCAGTTTGGTCCCATAAAACCTGAGAAAACTGCTTCCAAAGTTCGAACCCAAGTCTGAAATTAGCGTCCATAAAAATCATGATTTTTCTAAAAATACAACTTTATGGAGAGTTTGTGACTGAGTTCGATTTGGATAAGATTCTTATCACTATTCAAAAATTTCATCCAATTTGGTCCCATAGAACCTGAGAAAACAACTTCCAAAGTTCGAACCCAAGTCTGAAATTAGCGTACATAAAAATCATGATTTTTCTAAAAATACAACTTTATGGAGATTTTGTGACTGAATTCGATTTGGATAACGATTCTTATCACTATTCCAATATTTCAGCCAGTTTGGTCCCATAGAACCTGAGCAAAAAACTTCCAAAGTTCGAACCCAAGTCTGAAATTAGCGTCCATAAAAATCATGATATTTCTAAAAATACAACTTTATG
The DNA here is from genome assembly GCA_026573805.1 of Hesperophylax magnus. NCBI lineage: Eukaryota > Metazoa > Arthropoda > Insecta > Trichoptera > Limnephilidae > Hesperophylax > Hesperophylax magnus. Next base: position 46,986 of record JAIUSX010000317.1, on the reverse strand, counting down.
AAGATTTTGTGACTGAGTTCGATTTGGATAACGATTCTTATCACTATTCAAAAATTTCATCCAATTTGGTCCCATAGAACCTGAGCAAAAAACTTCCAAAGTTCGAACCCAAGTCTGAAATTAGCGTCCATAAAAATCATGATTTTTCTAAAAATACAACTTTATGGAGATTTTATGACTGAATTCGATTTGGATAACGATTCTTATCACTATTCAAAAATTTCAGCCAATTTGGTACCATAGAACCTGAGAAAACTGCTTCCAAAGTTCGAACCCAAGTCTGAATTTAGCGTCCATAAAAATTATGATATTTCTAAAAATACAACTTTATAGAGATTTTGTGACTGAGTTCGATTTGGTAAACGATTCTTATCACTATTCCAATATTTCAGCCAGTTTGGTCCCATAGAACCTGAGAAAACAACTTCCAAAGTTCGAACCCAAGTCTGAAATTAGCGTACATAAAAATCATGATTTTTCTAAAAATACAACTTTATGGAGATTTTGTGACTGAATTCGATTTGGATAACGATTCTTATCACTATTCCAATATTTCAGCCAGTTTGGTCCCATAGAACCTGAGCAAAAAACTTCCAAAGTTCGAACCCAAGTCTGAAATTAGCGTCCATAAAAATCATGATATTTCTAAAAATACAACTTTATGAAGATTTTGTGACTGAGTTCGATTTGGATAACGATTCTTATCACTATTCAAAAATTTCATCCAATTTGGTCCCATAGAACCTGAGCAAAAAACTTCCAAAGTTCGAACCCAAGTCTGAAATTAGCGTCCATAAAAATCATGATTTTTCTAAAAATACAACTTTATGGAGATTTTATGACTGAATTCGCTTTGGATAGCGATTCTTATCACTATTCCAATATTTCAGCCAATTTGGTCCCATAGAACCTGAGTAAACTGCTTCCAAAGTTCGAACCCAAGTCCCAAATTAAGGTCCATAAAAATCAAAAATTTTCTGTAAATACAACTTTATGGAGATTTTGTGACTGAATTCGATGTGGATAACGATTCTTATCACTATTCGAATATTTCAGCCAGTTTGGTCCCATAAAACCTGAGAAAACTGCTTCCAAAGTTCGAACCCAAGTCTGAAATTAGCGTACATAAAAATCATGATTTTTCTAAAAATACAACTTTATGGAGATTTTGTGACTGAATTCGATTTGGATAACGATTCTTATCACTATTCCAATATTTCAGCCAGTTTGGTCCCATAGAACCTGAGCAAAAAACTTCCAAAGTTCGAACCCAAGTCTGAAATTAGCGTCCATAAAAATCATGATATTTCTAAAAATACAACTTTATGAAGATTTTGTGACTGAGTTCGATTTGGATAACGATTCTTATCACTATTCAAAAATTTCATCCAATTTGGTCCCATAGAACCTGAGCAAAAAAATTCCAAAGTTCGAACCCAAGTCTGAAATTAGCGTCCATAAAAATCATGATTTTTCTAAAAATACAACTTTATGGAGATTTTATGACTGAATTCGCTTTGGATAACGATTCTTATCACTATTCCAATATTTCAGCCAATTTGGTCCCATAGAACCTGAGTAAACTGCTTCCAAAGTTCGAACCCAAGTCCCAAATTAAGGTCCATAAAAATCAAAATTTTTCTGTAAATACAACTTTATGGAGATTTTGTGACTGAATTCGATGTGGATAACGATTCTTATCACTATTCGAATATTTCAGCCAGTTTGGTCCCATAAAACCTGAGAAAACTGCTTCCAAAGTTCGAACCCAAGTCTGAAATTAGAGTCCATAAAAATCATGATTTTACTAAAAATACAACTTTATGGAGATTTTATGACTGAATTCGATTTGGATAATGATTCTTATCACTATTCAAAAATTTCAGCCAATTTGGTCCCATAGAACCTGAGAAAACAACTTCCAAAGTTCGAACCCAAGTCTGAAATTAAGGTCCATAAAAATCATAATTTTTCTAAAAATACAATTTTATGGAGATTTTGTCACTGAATTCGATGTGGATAACAATTCTTATCACTATTCAAAAATTTTAGCCAATTTGGTCCCATAGAACCTGAGTAAACTGCTTCCAAAGTTCGAACCCAAGTCTGAAATTAGAGTACATAAAAATCATGATTTTTCTAAAAATACAACTTTATGGAGATTTTGTGACTGAATTCGATTTGGATAACGATTCTTATCACTATTCCAATATTTCAGCCAGTTTGGTCCCATAGAACCTGAGAAAATTGCTTCCAAAGTTCGAACCCAAGTCTGAAATTAAGGTCCATAAAAATCATAATTTTTCTAAAAATACAATTTTATGGAGATTTTGTGACTGAATTCGATGTGGATAACAATTCTTATCACTATTCAAAAATTTTAGCCAATTTGGTCCCATAGAACCTGAGTAAACTGCTTCCAAAGTTCGAACCCAAGTCTGAAATTAAGGTCCATAAAAATCATAATTTTTCTAATAATACAACTTTATGGAGATTTTGTTACTGAGTACGATTTGGATAAAGATTCCAATCACTATTCCAATATTTCAGCCAGTTTGGTCCCATAGAACCTGAGAAAACTGCTTCCAAAGTTCGAACCCAAGTCTGAAATTAGCGTCCATAAAAATCATAATTTTTCTAAAAATACAACTTTATGGAGATTTTGTGACTGAATTCGATGTAAATAACGATTCTTATCACTATTCCAATATTTCAGCCAGTTTGGTCCCATAGAACCTGAGAAAACTGCTTCCAAAGTTCGAACCCAAGTCTGAAATTAGCGTCCATAAAAATCATGATTTTTCTAAAAATACAACTTTATGGAGATTTTGTGACTGAATTCGATTTGGATAACGATTCTTATCACTATTCCAATATTTCAGCCAGTTTGGTCCCATAAAACCTGAGAAAACTGCTTCCAAAGTTCGAACCCAAGTCTGAAATTAGCGTCCATAAAAATCATAATTTTTCTAAAAATACAACTTGATGGAGATTTTATGACTGATTTCGATTCGTACGATGCTTCTTATTAATTTTCCTAAATTTCAGCCAATTTGGTCTCATAGAACCTGAGAAAACTGCTTCAAAAGTTCGAACCCAAGTCTGAAATTAGCGTCCATAAAAATCATGATTTTTCTAAAAATACAACTTTATGGAGAGTTTGTGACTGAGTTCGATTTGGATAACGATTCTTATCACTATTCAAAAATTTCATCCAATTTGGTCGCATAGAACCTGAGAAAACAACTTCCAAAGTTCGAACCCAAGTCTGAAATTAGCGTACATAAAAATCATGATTTTTCTAAAAATACAACTTTATGGAGATTTTGTGACTGAATTCGATTTGGATAACGATTCTTATCACTATTCCAATATTTCAGCCAGTTTGGTCCCATAGAACCTGAGAAAATTGCTTCCAAAGTTCGAACCCAAGTCTGAAATTAGCGTCCATAAAAATCATGATTTTACTAAAAATACAACTTTATGGAGATTTTATGACTGAATTCGATTTGGATAACGATTCTTATCACTATTCAAAAATTTCAGCCAATTTGGTCCCATAGAACCTGAGAAAACAACTTCCAAAGTTCGAACCCAAGACTGAAATTAAGGTCCATAAAAATCATAATTTTTCTAAAAATACAATTTTATGGAGATTTTGTGACTGAATTTGATGTGGATAACAATTCTTATCACTATTCAAAAATTTTAGCAAATTTGTTCCCATAGAACCTGAGTAAACTGCTTCCAAAGTTCGAACCCAAGTCTGAAATTAAGGTCCATAAAAATCATAATTTTTCTAATAATACAACTTTATGGAGATTTTGTTACTGAGTACGATTTGGATAAAGATTCCAATCACTATTCCAATATTTCAGGCAGTTTGGTCCCATAGATCCTGAGAAAACTGCTTCCAAAGTTCGAACCCAAGACTGAAATTAAGGTCCATAAAAATCATAATTTTTTCTAAAAATACAATTTTATGGAGATTTTGTGACTGAATTCGATTTGGATAGCGATTCTTATCACTATTCCAATATTTCAGCCAGTTTGGTCCCATAGAACCTGAGAAAACAACTTCCAAAGTTCGAACCCAAGTCTGAAATTAGCGTACATAAAAATCATGATTTTTCTAAAAATACAACTTTATGGAGATTTTGTGACTGAATTCGATTTGGATAACGATTCTTATCACTATTCCAATATTTCAGCCAGTTTGGTCCCATAGAACCTGAGCAAAAAACTTCCAAAGTTCGAACCCAAGTCTGAAATTAGCGTCCATAAAAATCATGATATTTCTAAAAATACAACATTATGAAGATTTTGTGACTGAGTTCGATTTGGATAACGATTCTTATCACTATTCAAAAATTTCATCCAATTTGGTCCCATAGAACCTGAGCAAAAAACTTCCAAAGTTCGAACCCAAGTCTGAAATTAGCGTCCATAAAAATCATGATTTTTCTAAAAATACAACTTTATGGAGATTTTATGACTGAATTCGCTTTGGATAGCGATTCTTATCACTATTCCAATATTTCAGCCAATTTGGTCCCATAGAACCTGAGTAAACTGCTTCCAAAGTTCGAACCCAAGTCCCAAATTAAGGTCCATAAAAATCAAAAATTTTCTGTAAATACAACTTTATGGAGATTTTGTGACTGAATTCGATGTGGATAACGATTCTTATCACTATTCGAATATTTCAGCCAGTTTGGTCCCATAAAACCTGAGAAAACTGCTTCCAAAGTTCGAACCCAAGTCTGAAATTAGCGTACATAAAAATCATGATTTTTCTAAAAATACAACTTTATGGAGATTTTGTGACTGAATTCGATTTGGATAACGATTCTTATCACTATTCCAATATTTCAGCCAGTTTGGTCCCATAGAACCTGAGCAAAAAACTTCCAAAGTTCGAACCCAAGTCTGAAATTAGCGTCCATAAAAATCATGATATTTCTAAAAATACAACTTTATGAAGATTTTGTGACTGAGTTCGATTTGGATAACGATTCTTATCACTATTCAAAAATTTCATCCAATTTGGTCCCATAGAACCTGAGCAAAAAAATTCCAAAGTTCGAACCCAAGTCTGAAATTAGCGTCCATAAAAATCATGATTTTTCTAAAAATACAACTTTATGGAGATTTTATGACTGAATTCGCTTTGGATAACGATTCTTATCACTATTCCAATATTTCAGCCAATTTGGTCCCATAGAACCTGAGTAAACTGCTTCCAAAGTTCGAACCCAAGTCCCAAATTAAGGTCCATAAAAATCAAAATTTTTCTGTAAATACAACTTTATGGAGATTTTGTGACTGAATTCGATGTGGATAACGATTCTTATCACTATTCGAATATTTCAGCCAGTTTGGTCCCATAAAACCTGAGAAAACTGCTTCCAAAGTTCGAACCCAAGTCTGAAATTAGAGTCCATAAAAATCATGATTTTACTAAAAATACAACTTTATGGAGATTTTATGACTGAATTCGATTTGGATAATGATTCTTATCACTATTCAAAAATTTCAGCCAATTTGGTCCCATAGAACCTGAGAAAACAACTTCCAAAGTTCGAACCCAAGTCTGAAATTAAGGTCCATAAAAATCATAATTTTTCTAAAAATACAATTTTATGGAGATTTTGTCACTGAATTCGATGTGGATAACAATTCTTATCACTATTCAAAAATTTTAGCCAATTTGGTCCCATAGAACCTGAGTAAACTGCTTCCAAAGTTCGAACCCAAGTCTGAAATTAGAGTACATAAAAATCATGATTTTTCTAAAAATACAACTTTATGGAGATTTTGTGACTGAATTCGATTTGGATAACGATTCTTATCACTATTCCAATATTTCAGCCAGTTTGGTCCCATAGAACCTGAGAAAATTGCTTCCAAAGTTCGAACCCAAGTCTGAAATTAAGGTCCATAAAAATCATAATTTTTCTAAAAATACAATTTTATGGAGATTTTGTGACTGAATTCGATGTGGATAACAATTCTTATCACTATTCAAAAATTTTAGCCAATTTGGTCCCATAGAACCTGAGTAAACTGCTTCCAAAGTTCGAACCCAAGTCTGAAATTAAGGTCCATAAAAATCATAATTTTTCTAATAATACAACTTTATGGAGATTTTGTTACTGAGTACGATTTGGATAAAGATTCCAATCACTATTCCAATATTTCAGCCAGTTTGGTCCCATAGAACCTGAGAAAACTGCTTCCAAAGTTCGAACCCAAGTCTGAAATTAGCGTCCATAAAAATCATAATTTTTCTAAAAATACAACTTTATGGAGATTTTGTGACTGAATTCGATGTAAATAACGATTCTTATCACTATTCCAATATTTCAGCCAGTTTGGTCCCATAGAACCTGAGAAAACTGCTTCCAAAGTTCGAACCCAAGTCTGAAATTAGCGTCCATAAAAATCATGATTTTTCTAAAAATACAACTTTATGGAGATTTTGTGACTGAATTCGATTTGGATAACGATTCTTATCACTATTCCAATATTTCAGCCAGTTTGGTCCCATAAAACCTGAGAAAACTGCTTCCAAAGTTCGAACCCAAGTCTGAAATTAGCGTCCATAAAAATCATAATTTTTCTAAAAATACAACTTGATGGAGATTTTATGACTGATTTCGATTCGTACGATGCTTCTTATTAATTTTCCTAAATTTCAGCCAATTTGGTCTCATAGAACCTGAGAAAACTGCTTCAAAAGTTCGAACCCAAGTCTGAAATTAGCGTCCATAAAAATCATGATTTTTCTAAAAATACAACTTTATGGAGAGTTTGTGACTGAGTTCGATTTGGATAACGATTCTTATCACTATTCAAAAATTTCATCCAATTTGGTCGCATAGAACCTGAGAAAACAACTTCCAAAGTTCGAACCCAAGTCTGAAATTAGCGTACATAAAAATCATGATTTTTCTAAAAATACAACTTTATGGAGATTTTGTGACTGAATTCGATTTGGATAACGATTCTTATCACTATTCCAATATTTCAGCCAGTTTGGTCCCATAGAACCTGAGAAAATTGCTTCCAAAGTTCGAACCCAAGTCTGAAATTAGCGTCCATAAAAATCATGATTTTACTAAAAATACAACTTTATGGAGATTTTATGACTGAATTCGATTTGGATAACGATTCTTATCACTATTCAAAAATTTCAGCCAATTTGGTCCCATAGAACCTGAGAAAACAACTTCCAAAGTTCGAACCCAAGACTGAAATTAAGGTCCATAAAAATCATAATTTTTCTAAAAATACAATTTTATGGAGATTTTGTGACTGAATTTGATGTGGATAACAATTCTTATCACTATTCAAAAATTTTAGCAAATTTGTTCCCATAGAACCTGAGTAAACTGCTTCCAAAGTTCGAACCCAAGTCTGAAATTAAGGTCCATAAAAATCATAATTTTTCTAATAATACAACTTTATGGAGATTTTGTTACTGAGTACGATTTGGATAAAGATTCCAATCACTATTCCAATATTTCAGGCAGTTTGGTCCCATAGATCCTGAGAAAACTGCTTCCAAAGTTCGAACCCAAGACTGAAATTAAGGTCCATAAAAATCATAATTTTTTCTAAAAATACAATTTTATGGAGATTTTGTGACTGAATTCGATTTGGATAGCGATTCTTATCACTATTCCAATATTTCAGCCAATTTGGTCTCATAGAACCTGAGAAAACTGCTTCCAAAGTTCGAACCCAAGTCTGAAATTAAGTTCCATAAAAATCATAATTTTTCTAAAAATACAATTTTATGGAGATTTTGTGACTGAATTCGATGTAAATAACGATTCTTATCACTATTCCAATATTTCAGCCAGTTTGGTCCCATAGAACCTGAGAAAATTGCTTCCAAAGTTCGAACCCAAGTCTGAAATTAGCGTCCATAAAAATCATGATTTTACTAAAAATACAACTTTATGGAGATTTTATGACTGAATTCGATTTGGATAACGATTCTTATCACTATTCAAAAATTTCAGCCAATTTGGTCCCATAGAACCTGAGAAAACAACTTCCAAAGTTCGAACCCAAGTCTGAAATTAAGGTCCATAAAAATCATAATTTTTCTAAAAATACAATTTTATGGAGATTTTGTGACTGAATTCGATGTGGATAACGATTCTTATCATTATTCCAATATTTCAGCCAGTTTGGTCCCATAAAACCTGAGAAAACTGCTTCCAAAGTTCGAACCCAAGTCTGAAATTAGCGTCCATAAAAATCATGATTTTTCTAAAAATACAACTTTATGGAGATTTTGTGACTGAGTTCGATTTGGATAACGATTCCAATTACTATTCCAATATTTCAGCCAGTTTGGTCCCATAAAACCTGAGAAAACTGCTTCCAAAGTTCGAACCCAAGTCTGAAATTAGCGTCCATAAAAATCATGATTTTACTAAAAATACAACTTTATGGAGATTTTATGACTGAATTCGATTTGGATAACGATTCTTATCACTATTCAAAAATTTCAGCCAATTTGGTCCCATAGAACCTGAGAAAACAACTTCCAAAGTTCGAACCCAAGTCTGAAATTAAGGTCCATAAAAATCATAATTTTTCTAAAAATACAATTTTATGGAGATTTTGTGACTGAATTCGATGTGGATAACGATTCTTATCACTATTCCAATATTTCAGCCAGTTTGGTCCCATAAAACCTGAGAAAACTGCTTCCAAAGTTCGAACCCAAGTCTGAAATTAGCGTCCATAAAAATCATGATTTTACTAAAAATACAACTTTATGGAGATTTTATGACTGAATTCGATTTGGATAACGATTCTTATCACTATTCAAAAATTTCAGCCAATTTGGTCCCATAGAACCTGAGAAAACAACTTCCAAAGTTCGAACCCAAGTCTGAAATTAAGGTCCATAAAAATCATAATTTTTCTAAAAATACAATTTTATGGAGATTTTGTGACTGAATTCGATGTGGATAACAATTCTTATCACTATTCAAAAATTTTAGCCAATTTGGTCCCATAGAACCTGAGTAAACTGCTTCCAAAGTTCGAACCCAAGTCTGAAATTAGCGTACATAAAAATCATGATTTTTCTAAAAATACAACTTTATGGAGATTTTGTGTCTGAATTCGATTTGGATAACGATTCTTATCACTATTCCAATATTTCAGCCAGTTTGGTCCCATAGAACCTGAGAAAATTGCTTCCAAAGTTCGAACCCAAGTCTGAAATTAGCGTCCATAAAAATCATGATTTTACTAAAAATACAACTTTATGGAGATTTTATGACTGAATTCGATTTGGATAACGATTCTTATCACTATTCAAAAATTTCAGCCAATTTGGTCCCATAGAACCTGAGAAAACAACTTCCAAAGTTCGAACCCAAGTCTGAAATTAAGGTCCATAAAAATCATAATTTTTCTAAAAATACAATTTTATGGAGATTTTGTTACTGAATTCGATGTGGATAACAATTCTTATCACTATTCAAAAATTTTAGCCAATTTGGTCCCATAGAACCTGAGTAAACTGCTTCCAAAGTTCGAACCCAAGTCTGAAATTAAGGTCCATAAAAATCATAATTTTTCTAATAATACAACTTTATGGAGATTTTGTTACTGAGTACGATTTGGATAAAGATTCCAATCACTATTCCAATATTTCAGCCAGTTTGGTCCCATAGAACCTGAGAAAACTGCTTCCAAAGTTCGAACCCAAGTCTGAAATTAGCGTCCATAAAAATCATAATTTTTCTAAAAATACAACTTTATGGAGATTTTGTGACTGAATTCGATGTAAATAACGATTCTTATCACTATTCCAATATTTCAGCCAGTTTGGTCCCATAAAACCTAAGAAAACTGCTTCCAAAGTTCGAACCCAAGTCTGAAATTAGCGTCCATAAAAATCATGATTTTTCTAAAAATACAACTTTATGGAGATTTTGTGACTGAGTTCGATTTGGATAACAATTCTTATCACTATACAAAAATTTTAGCCAATTTGGTCCCATAGAACCTGAGTAAACTGCTTCCAAAGTTCGATCCCAAGTTCGAAATTAAGGTCCATAAAAATCATGATTTTTCTAAAAATACAACTTTATGGAGATTTTGTGACTGAATTCGATGTGGATAACGATTCTTATCACTATTCCAATATTTCAGCCAGTTTGGTCCCATAGAACCTGAGAAAACTGCTTCCAAAGTTCGAACCCAAGTCTGAAATTAGCGTCCATAAAAATCATGATTTTTCTAAAAATACAACTTTATGGAGATTTTGTGACTGAATTCGATTTGGATAACGATTCTTATCACTATTCCAATATTTCAGCCAGTTTGGTCCCATAAAACCTGAGAAAACTGCTTCCAAAGTTCGAACCCAAGTCTGAAATTAAGGTCCATAAAAATCATAATTTTTCTAAAAATACAATTTAATGGAGATTTTGTGACCGAATTCGATGTGGATAACGATTATTATCACTATTCCAATGTTTCAGCCAGTTTGGTCCCATAAAACCTGAGAAAACTACTTCCAAAGATCGAACCCAAGTCTGAAATTAAGGTCCATAAAAATCATAATTTTTCTAAAAATACAATTTTATGGAGATTTTGTGACTGAATTCGATGTGGATAACAATTCTTATCACTATTCAAAAATTTTAGCCAATTTGGTCCCATAGAACCTGAGTAAACTGCTTCCAAAGTTCGAACCCAAGTTCGAAATTAAGGTCCATAAAAATCATAATTTTTCTGAAAATACATTTTTATGGAGATTTTGTGACTGAATTCGATGTGGATAACGATTCTTATCACTATTCTAATATTTCAGCCAGTTTGGTCCCATAGAACCTGAGAAAACTGTTTCCAAAGTTCGACCCCAAGTTTGAAATTAGCGTCCATAAAAATCATAATTTTTCTAAAAATACAACTTTATGAAGATTTTGTGACTGAATTCGATTTGGATAACGGTTCTTATCACTATTCCATTATTTCAGCCAGTTTGGTCCCATAGAACCTGAGAAAACTGCATCCAAAGTTCGAACCCAAGTTTGAAATTAGCGTCCATTAAAATTATAATTTTTCTGAAAATACAACTTTATGGAGATTTTGTGACTAAATTCGATGTGGATAACGATTCTTATCACTATTCCAATATTTCAGCCAGTTTGGTCCCATAAAACTTGAGAAAACTGCTTCCAAAGTTCGAACCCAAGTCTGAAATTAGCGTCCATAAAAATCATGATTTTTTTAAAATACAATTTTATGGAGATTTTGTGACTGAATTCGATGTGGATAACGATTCTTATCACTATTCCAATATTTCAGCCAGTTTGGTCCCATAAAACCTGAGAAAACTGCTTCCAAAGTTCGAACCCAAGTCTGAAATTAGCGTCCATAAAAATCATGATTTTTCTAAAAATACAATTTTATGGAGATTTTGTGACTGAATTCGATGTGGATAACGATTCTTATCACTATTCCAATATTTCAGCCAGTTTGGTCCCATAAAACCTGAGAAAACTGCTTCCAAAGTTCGAACCCAAGTCTGAAATTAGCGTCCATAAAAATCATGATTTTTCTAAAAATACAATTTTATGGAGATTTTGTGACTGAATTCGATGTGGATAACGATTCTTATCACTATTCCAATATTTCAGCCAGTTTGGTCCCATAAAACCTGAGAAAACTGCTTCCAAAGTTCGAACCCAAGTCTGAAATTAGCGTCCATAAAAATCATGATTTTTCTAAAAATACAATTTTATGGAGATTTTGTGACTGAATTCGATGTAAATAACGATTCTTATCACTATTCCAAAATTTCAGTTAATTTGGTCTCATAGAACCTGAGAAAACTGCTTCCAAAGTTCGAACCCAAGTCTGAAATTATGGTCCATAAAAATCATAATTTTTCTAAAAATACAACTTGATGGAGATTTTATGACTGAATTCGATTAAGATAAGGATTCTTATCACTATTCAAAAATTTCAGTCAATTTGGTCCCATAGAACCTGAGAAAATTGCTTCCAAAGTTCGAACCCAAGTCTGAAATTAGCGTCCATAAAAATCATGATTTTACTAAAAATACAACTTTATGGAGATTTTATGACTGAATTCGATTTGGATAACGATTCTTATCACTATTCAAAAATTTTAGCCAATTTGTTCCCATAGAACCTGAGTAAACTGCTTCCAAAGTTCGAACCCAAGTCTGAAATTAAGGTCCATAAAAATCATAATTTTTCTAATAATACAACTTTATGGAGATTTTGTTACTGAGTACGATTTGGATAAAGATTCCAATCACTATTTCAATATTTCAGGCAGTTTGGTCCCATAGATCCTGAGAAAACTGCTTCCAAAGTTCGAACCCAAGTCTGAAATTAAGGTCCATAAAAATCATAATTTTTTCTAAAAATACAATTTTATGGAGATTTTGTGACTGAATTCGATTTGGATAGCGATTCTTATCACTATTCCAATATTTCAGCCAATTTGGTCTCATAGAACCTGAGAAAACTGCTTCCAAAGTTCGAACCCAAGTCTGAAATTAAGTTCCATAAAAATCATAATTTTTCTAAAAATACAATTTTATGGAGATTTTGTGACTTAATTCGATGTGGATAACAATTCTTATCACTATTCAAAAATTTTAGCCAATTTGGTCCTATAGAACCTAAGTAAACTGCTTCCAAAGTTCGAACCCAAGTCTGAAATTAAGGTCCATAAAAATCATAATGTTTCTAATAATACAACTTTATGGAGATTTTGTTACTGAGTTCGATTTGGATAACGATTCTTATCACTATTCCAAAATTTCAGTTAATTTGGTCTCATAGAACCTGAGAAAACTGCTTCCAAAGTTCGAACCCAAGTCTGAAATTAGCGTCCATAAAAATCATAATTTTTCTAAAAATACAACTTGACGGAGATTTTATGACTGAATTCGATTTAGATAAGGATTCTTATCACTATCAAAAAATTTCAGCCAATTTGGTCCCATAGAACCTGAGAAAACTGCTTCCAAAGTTCGAACCCAAGTCTGAATTTAAGGTCCATGAAAATCATAATTTTTCTAAAAATACAACTTGATGGAGATTTTATGACTGATTTCGATTCGTACGATGCTTCTTATTAATTTTCCTAAATTTCAGCCAATGTGGTCCCATAGAACCTAAGAAAACTGCTTCCAAAGTTCGAACCCAAGTCTGAAATAAGCGTCCATAAAAATCATAATTTTTGTAAAAATACAACTTAATGGAGATTTTGTGACTGAATTCGATTTGGATAACGGTTCTTATCACTATTCCAATATTTCAGCCAGTTTGGTCCCATAGAACCTGAGAAAACTGCATCCAAAGTTCGAACCCAAGTTTGAAATTAGCGTCCATTAAAATTATAATTTTTCTGAAAATACAACTTTATGGAGATTTTGTGACTAAATTCGATGTGGATAACGATTCTTATCACTATTCCAATATTTCAGCCAGTTTGGTCCCATAAAACCTGAGAAAACTGCTTCCAAAGTTCGAACCCAAGTCTGAAATTAGCGTCCATAAAAATCATGATTTTTCTAAAAATACAATTTTATGGAGATTTTGTGACTGAATTCGCTGTGGATAACGATTCTTATCACTATTCCAATATTTCAGCCAGTTTGGTCCTATAGAACCTGAGAAAACTGCTTCCAAAGTTCGACCCCAAGTTCGAAATTAGCGTCCATAAAAATCATAATTTTTCTAAAAATACAACTTTATGGAGATTATGTGACTGAATTCGATTTGGATAGCGATTCTTATCACTATTCCAATATTTCAGCCAATTTGGTCCCATAGAACCTGAGTAAACTGCTTCCAAAGTTCGAACCCAAGTCTGAAATTAAGGTCCATAAAAATCATAATTTTTCTAAAAATACAACTTAATGGAGATTTTGTGACTGAATTCGATTTGGATAACGGTTCTTATCACTATTCATATATTTCAGCCAGTTTGGTCCCATAGAACCTGAGAAAACTGCATCCAAAGTTCGAACCCAAGTTTGAAATTAGCGTCCATTAAAATTATAATTTTTCTGAAAATACAACTTTATGGAGATTTTGTGACTAAATTCGATGTGGATAACGATTCTTATCACTATTCCAATATTTCAGCCAGTTTGGTCCCATAAAACCTGAGAAAACTGCTTCCAAAGTTCGAACCCAAGTCTGAAATTAGCGTCCATAAAAATCATGATTTTTCTAAAAATACAATTTTATGGAGATTTTGTGACTGAATTCGATGTGGATAACGATTCTTATCACTATTCCAATATTTCAGCCAGTTTGGTCCCATAAAACCTGAGAAAACTGCTTCCAAAGTTCGAACCCAAGTCTGAAATTAGCGTCCATAAAAATCATGATTTTTCTAAAAATACAACTTTATGGAGAGTTTGTGACTGAGTTCGATTTGGATAAGATTCTTATCACTATTCAAAAATTTCATCCAATTTGGTCCCATAGAACCTGAGAAAACAACTTCCAAAGTTCGAACCCAAGTCTGAAATTAGCGTACATAAAAATCATGATTTTTCTAAAAATACAACTTTATGGAGATTTTGTGACTGAATTCGATTTGGATAACGATTCTTATCACTATTCCAATATTTCAGCCAGTTTGGTCCCATAGAACCTGAGCAAAAAACTTCCAAAGTTCGAACCCAAGTCTGAAATTAGCGTCCATAAAAATCATGATATTTCTAAAAATACAACTTTATGAAGATTTTGTGACTGAGTTCGATTTGGATAACGATTCTTATCACTATTCAAAAATTTCATCCAATTTGGTCCCATAGAACCTGAGCAAAAAACTTCCAAAGTTCGAACCCAAGTCTGAAATTAGCGTCCATAAAAATCATGATTTTTCTAAAAATACAACTTTATAGAGATTTTATGACTGAATTCGATTTGGATAACGATTCTTATCACTATTCAAAAATTTCAGCCAATTTGGTACCATAGAACCTGAGAAAACTGCTTCCAAAGTTCGAACCCAAGTCTGAATTTAGCGTCCATAAAAATTATGATATTTCTAAAAATACAACTTTATAGAGATTTTGTGACTGAGTTCGATTTGGTAAACGATTCTTATCACTATTCCAATATTTCAGCCAGTTTGGTCCCATAGAACCTGAGAAAACAACTTCCAAAGTTCGAACCCAAGTCTGAAATTAGCGTACATAAAAATCATGATTTTTCTAAAAATACAACTTTATGGAGATTTTGTGACTGAATTCGATTTGGATAACGATTCTTATCACTATTCCAATATTTCAGCCAGTTTGGTCCCATAGAACCTGAGCAAAAAACTTCCAAAGTTCGAACCCAAGTCTGAAATTAGCGTCCATAAAAATCATGATATTTCTAAAAATACAACTTTATGAAGATTTTGTGACTGAGTTCGATTTGGATAACGATTCTTATCACTATTCAAAAATTTCATCCAATTTGGTCCCATAGAACCTGAGCAAAAAACTTCCAAAGTTCGAACCCAAGTCTGAAATTAGCGTCCATAAAAATCATGATTTTTCTAAAAATACAACTTTATGGAGATTTTATGACTGAATTCGCTTTGGATAGCGATTCTTATCACTATTCCAATATTTCAGCCAATTTGGTCCCATAGAACCTGAGTAAACTGCTTCCAAAGTTCGAACCCAAGTCCCAAATTAAGGTCCATAAAAATCAAAATTTTTCTAAAAATACAACTTTATGGAGATTATGTGACTGAATTCGATTTGGATAACGATTCTTATCACTATTCTAATATTTCAGCCAGTTTGGTCCCATAGAACCTGAGCAAAAAACTTCCAAAGTTCGAACCCAAGTCTGAAATTAGCGTCCATAAAAATCATGATATTTCTAAAAATACAACTTTATGAAGATTTTGTGACTGAGTTCGATTTGGATAACGATTCTTATCACTATTCAAAAATTTCATCCAATTTGGTCCCATAGAACCTGAGCAAAAAACTTCCAAAGTTCGAACCCAAGTCTGAAATTAGCGTCCATAAAAATCATGATTTTTCTAAAAATACAACTTTATAGAGATTTTATGACTGAATTCGATTTGGATAACGATTCTTATCACTATTCAAAAATTTCAGCCAGTTTGGTCCTATAGAACCTGAGAAAACTGCTTCCAAAGTTCGACCCCAAGTTCGAAATTAGCGTCCATAAAAATCATAATTTTTCTAAAAATACAACTTTATGGAGATTATGTGACTGAATTCGATTTGGATAGCGATTCTTATCACTATTCCAATATTTCAGCCAATTTGGTCCCATAGAACCTGAGTAAACTGCTTCCAAAGTTCGAACCCAAGTCTGAAATTAGCGTCCATAAAAATCATGATTTTTCTAAAAATACAATTTTATGGAGATTTTGTGACTGAATTCGATGTGGATAACGATTCTTATCACTATTCCAATATTTCAGCCAGTTTGGTCCCATAAAACCTGAGAAAACTGCTTCCAAAGTTCGAACCCAAGTCTGAAATTAGCGTCCATAAAAATCATGATTTTTCTAAAAATACAACTTTATGGAGAGTTTGTGACTGAGTTCGATTTGGATAAGATTCTTATCACTATTCAAAAATTTCATCCAATTTGGTCCCATAGAACCTGAGAAAACAACTTCCAAAGTTCGAACCCAAGTCTGAAATTAGCGTACATAAAAATCATGATTTTTCTAAAAATACAACTTTATGGAGATTTTGTGACTGAATTCGATTTGGATAACGATTCTTATCACTATTCCAATATTTCAGCCAGTTTGGTCCCATAGAACCTGAGCAAAAAACTTCCAAAGTTCGAACCCAAGTCTGAAATTAGCGTCCATAAAAATCATGATATTTCTAAAAATACAACTTTATGAAGATTTTGTGACTGAGTTCGATTTGGATAACGATTCTTATCACTATTCAAAAATTTCATCCAATTTGGTCCCATAGAACCTGAGCAAAAAACTTCCAAAGTTCGAACCCAAGTCTGAAATTAGCGTCCATAAAAATCATGATTTTTCTAAAAATACAACTTTATAGAGATTTTATGACTGAATTCGATTTGGATAACGATTCTTATCACTATTCAAAAATTTCAGCCAATTTGGTACCATAGAACCTGAGAAAACTGCTTCCAAAGTTCGAACCCAAGTCTGAATTTAGCGTCCATAAAAATTATGATATTTCTAAAAATACAACTTTATAGAGATTTTGTGACTGAGTTCGATTTGGTAAACGATTCTTATCACTATTCCAATATTTCAGCCAGTTTGGTCCCATAGAACCTGAGAAAACAACTTCCAAAGTTCGAACCCAAGTCTGAAATTAGCGTACATAAAAATCATGATTTTTCTAAAAATACAACTTTATGGAGATTTTGTGACTGAATTCGATTTGGATAACGATTCTTATCACTATTCCAATATTTCAGCCAGTTTGGTCCCATAGAACCTGAGCAAAAAACTTCCAAAGTTCGAACCCAAGTCTGAAATTAGCGTCCATAAAAATCATGATATTTCTAAAAATACAACTTTATGAAGATTTTGTGACTGAGTTCGATTTGGATAACGATTCTTATCACTATTCAAAAATTTCATCCAATTTGGTCCCATAGAACCTGAGCAAAAAACTTCCAAAGTTCGAACCCAAGTCTGAAATTAGCGTCCATAAAAATCATGATTTTTCTAAAAATACAACTTTATGGAGATTTTATGACTGAATTCGCTTTGGATAGCGATTCTTATCACTATTCCAATATTTCAGCCAATTTGGTCCCATAGAACCTGAGTAAACTGCTTCCAAAGTTCGAACCCAAGTCCCAAATTAAGGTCCATAAAAATCAAAAATTTTCTGTAAATACAACTTTATGGAGATTTTGTGACTGAATTCGATGTGGATAACGATTCTTATCACTATTCGAATATTTCAGCCAGTTTGGTCCCATAAAACCTGAGAAAACTGCTTCCAAAGTTCGAACCCAAGTCTGAAATTAGCGTACATAAAAATCATGATTTTTCTAAAAATACAACTTTATGGAGATTTTGTGACTGAATTCGATTTGGATAACGATTCTTATCACTATTCCAATATTTCAGCCAGTTTGGTCCCATAGAACCTGAGCAAAAAACTTCCAAAGTTCGAACCCAAGTCTGAAATTAGCGTCCATAAAAATCATGATATTTCTAAAAATACAACTTTATGAAGATTTTGTGACTGAGTTCGATTTGGATAACGATTCTTATCACTATTCAAAAATTTCATCCAATTTGGTCCCATAGAACCTGAGCAAAAAAATTCCAAAGTTCGAACCCAAGTCTGAAATTAGCGTCCATAAAAATCATGATTTTTCTAAAAATACAACTTTATGGAGATTTTATGACTGAATTCGCTTTGGATAACGATTCTTATCACTATTCCAATATTTCAGCCAATTTGGTCCCATAGAACCTGAGTAAACTGCTTCCAAAGTTCGAACCCAAGTCCCAAATTAAGGTCCATAAAAATCAAAATTTTTCTGTAAATACAACTTTATGGAGATTTTGTGACTGAATTCGATGTGGATAACGATTCTTATCACTATTCGAATATTTCAGCCAGTTTGGTCCCATAAAACCTGAGAAAACTGCTTCCAAAGTTCGAACCCAAGTCTGAAATTAGCGTCCATAAAAATCATGATTTTACTAAAAATACAACTTTATGGAGATTTTATGACTGAATTCGATTTGGATAATGATTCTTATCACTATTCAAAAATTTCAGCCAATTTGGTCCCATAGAACCTGAGAAAACAACTTCCAAAGTTCGAACCCAAGTCTGAAATTAAGGTCCATAAAAATCATAATTTTTCTAAAAATACAATTTTATGGAGATTTTGTCACTGAATTCGATGTGGATAACAATTCTTATCACTATTCAAAAATTTTAGCCAATTTGGTCCCATAGAACCTGAGTAAACTGCTTCCAAAGTTCGAACCCAAGTCTGAAATTAGCGTACATAAAAATCATGATTTTTCTAAAAATACAACTTTATGGAGATTTTGTGACTGAATTCGATTTGGATAACGATTCTTATCACTATTCCAATATTTCAGCCAGTTTGGTCCCATAGAACCTGAGAAAATTGCTTCCAAAGTTCGAACCCAAGTCTGAAATTAGCGTCCATAAAAATCATGATTTTACTAAAAATACAACTTTATGGAGATTTTATGACTGAATTCGATTTGGATAACGATTCTTATCACTTTTCAAAAATTTCAGCCAATTTGGTCCCATAGAACTTGAGAAAACAACTTCCAAAGTTCGAACCCAAGTCTGAAATTAAGGTCCATAAAAATCATAATTTTTCTAAAAATACAATTTTATGGAGATTTTGTGACTGAATTCGATGTGGATAACAATTCTTATCACTATTCAAAAATTTTAGCCAATTTGGTCCCATAGAACCTGAGTAAACTGCTTCCAAAGTTCGAACCCAAGTCTGAAATTAAGGTCCATAAAAATCATAATTTTTCTAATAATACAACTTTATGGAGATTTTGTTACTGAGTACGATTTGGATAAAGATTCCAATCACTATTCCAATATTTCAGCCAGTTTGGTCCCATAGAACCTGAGAAAACTGCTTCCAAAGTTCGAACCCAAGTCTGAAATTAGCGTCCATAAAAATCATAATTTTTCTAAAAATACAACTTTATGGAGATTTTGTGACTGAATTCGATGTAAATAACGATTCTTATCACTATTCCAATATTCAGCCAGTTTGGTCCCATAGAACCTGAGAAAACTGCTTCCAAAGTTCGAACCCAAGTCTGAAATTAGCGTCCATAAAAATCATGATTTTTCTAAAAATACAACTTTATGGAGATTTTGTGACTGAATTCGATTTGGATAACGATTCTTATCACTATTCCAATATTTCAGCCAGTTTGGTCCCATAAAACCTGAGAAAACTGCTTCCAAAGTTCGAACCCAAGTCTGAAATTAGCGTCCATAAAAATCATAATTTTTCTAAAAATACAACTTGATGGAGATTTTATGACTGATTTCGATTCGTACGATGCTTCTTATTAATTTTCCTAAATTTCAGCCAATTTGGTCCCATAGAACCTAAGAAAACTGCTTCAAAAGTTCGAACCCAAGTCTGAAATAAGCGTCCATAAAAAAGATAATTTTTCTAAAAATACAACTTTATGGAGATTTTGTGACTGTTTTCGATTTGGATAACGATTCTTATCACTATTCCAAAATTTCAGTCAATTTGGTCCCATAGAACCTGAGAAAACTGCTTCCAAAGTTCGAACCCAAGTCTGAAATTAAGGTCCATAAAAATCATAATTTTTCTAAAAATACAACTTGATGGAGATTTTATGACTGAATTCGATGTGGATAACGATTCTTATCACTATTCCAATATTTCAGCCAGTTTGGTCCCATAGAACCTGAGAAAACTGCTTCCAAAGTTCGAACCCAAGTCTGAATTTAAGGTCCATGAAAATCATAATTTTTCTAAAAATACAACTTGATGGAGATTTTATGACTGATTTCGATTCGTACGATGCTTCTTATTAATTTTCCTAAATTTCAGCCAATTTGGTCCCATAGAACCTAAGAAAACTGCTTCCAAAGTTCGAACCCAAGTCTGAAATAAGCGTCCATAAAAAAGATAATTTTTCTAAAAATACAACTTTATGGAGATTTTGTGAATGAGTTCGATTTGGATAACGATTCTTATCACTATTCCAAAATTTCAGCCAATTTGGTCCCATAGAACCTGAGAAAACTGCATCCAAAGTTCGAACCCAAGTTTGAAATTAGCGTCCATTAAAATTATAATTTTTCTGAAAATACAACTTTATGGAGATTTTGTGACTAAATTCGATGTGGATAACGATTCTTATCACTATTCCAATATTTCAGCCAGTTTGGTCCCATAAAACCTGAGAAAACTGCTTCCAAAGTACGAACCCAAGTCTGAAATTAGCGTCCATAAAAATCATGATTTTTCTAAAAATACAATTTTATGGAGATTTTATGACTGAATTCGATGTGGATAACGATTCTTATCACTATTCAAAAATTTCAGTCAATTTGGTCCCATAGAACCTGAGAAAATTGCTTCCAAAGTTCGAACCCAAGTCTGAAATTAGCGTCCATAAAAATCATGATTTTACTAAAAATACAACTTTATGGAGATTTTATGACTGAATTCGATTTGGATAACGATTCTTATCACTATTCAAAAATTTTAGCCAATTTGTTCCCATAGAACCTGAGTAAACTGCTTCCAAAGTTCGAACCCAAGTCTGAAATTAAGGTCCATAAAAATCATAATTTTTCTAATAATACAACTTTATGGAGATTTTGTTACTGAGTACGATTTGGATAAAGATTCCAATCACTATTTCAATATTTCAGGCAGTTTGGTCCCATAGATCCTGAGAAAACTGCTTCCAAAGTTCGAACCCAAGTCTGAAATTAAGGTCCATAAAAATCATAATTTTTTCTAAAAATACAATTTTATGGAGATTTTGTGACTGAATTCGATTTGGATAGCGATTCTTATCACTATTCCAATATTTCAGCCAATTTGGTCTCATAGAACCTGAGAAAACTGCTTCCAAAGTTCGAACCCAAGTCTGAAATTAAGTTCCATAAAAATCATAATTTTTCTAAAAATACAATTTTATGGAGATTTTGTGACTTAATTCGATGTGGATAACAATTCTTATCACTATTCAAAAATTTTAGCCAATTTGGTCCTATAGAACCTAAGTAAACTGCTTCCAAAGTTCGAACCCAAGTCTGAAATTAAGGTCCATAAAAATCATAATGTTTCTAATAATACAACTTTATGGAGATTTTGTTACTGAGTTCGATTTGGATAACGATTCTTATCACTATTCCAAAATTTCAGTTAATTTGGTCTCATAGAACCTGAGAAAACTGCTTCCAAAGTTCGAACCCAAGTCTGAAATTAGCGTCCATAAAAATCATAATTTTTCTAAAAATACAACTTGACGGAGATTTTATGACTGAATTCGATTTAGATAAGGATTCTTATCACTATCAAAAAATTTCAGCCAATTTGGTCCCATAGAACCTGAGAAAACTGCTTCCAAAGTTCGAACCCAAGTCTGAATTTAAGGTCCATGAAAATCATAATTTTTCTAAAAATACAACTTGATGGAGATTTTATGACTGATTTCGATTCGTACGATGCTTCTTATTAATTTTCCTAAATTTCAGCCAATGTGGTCCCATAGAACCTAAGAAAACTGCTTCCAAAGTTCGAACCCAAGTCTGAAATAAGCGTCCATAAAAATCATAATTTTTGTAAAAATACAACTTAATGGAGATTTTGTGACTGAATTCGATTTGGATAACGGTTCTTATCACTATTCCAATATTTCAGCCAGTTTGGTCCCATAGAACCTGAGAAAACTGCATCCAAAGTTCGAACCCAAGTTTGAAATTAGCGTCCATTAAAATTATAATTTTTCTGAAAATACAACTTTATGGAGATTTTGTGACTAAATTCGATGTGGATAACGATTCTTATCACTATTCCAATATTTCAGCCAGTTTGGTCCCATAAAACCTGAGAAAACTGCTTCCAAAGTTCGAACCCAAGTCTGAAATTAGCGTCCATAAAAATCATGATTTTTCTAAAAATACAATTTTATGGAGATTTTGTGACTGAATTCGCTGTGGATAACGATTCTTATCACTATTCCAATATTTCAGCCAGTTTGGTCCTATAGAACCTGAGAAAACTGCTTCCAAAGTTCGACCCCAAGTTTGAAATTAGCGTCCATAAAAATCATAATTTTTCTAAAAATACAACTTTATGGAGATTATGTGACTGAATTCGATTTGGATAGCGATTCTTATCACTATTCCAATATTTCAGCCAATTTGGTCCCATAGAACCTGAGTAAACTGCTTCCAAAGTTCGAACCCAAGTCTGAAATTAAGGTCCATAAAAATCATAATTTTTCTAAAAATACAACTTAATGGAGATTTTGTGACTGAATTCGATTTGGATAACGGTTCTTATCACTATTCATATATTTCAGCCAGTTTGGTCCCATAGAACCTGAGAAAACTGCATCCAAAGTTCGAACCCAAGTTTGAAATTAGCGTCCATTAAAATTATAATTTTTCTGAAAATACAACTTTATGGAGATTTTGTGACTAAATTCGATGTGGATAACGATTCTTATCACTATTCCAATATTTCAGCCAGTTTGGTCCCATAAAACCTGAGAAAACTGCTTCCAAAGTTCGAACCCAAGTCTGAAATTAGCGTCCATAAAAATCATGATTTTTCTAAAAATACAATTTTATGGATATTTTGTGACTGAATTCGATGTGGATAACGATTCTTATCACTATTCCAATATTTCAGCCAGTTTGGTCCCATAAAACCTGAGAAAACTGCTTCCAAAGTTCGAACCCAAGTCTGAAATTAGCGTCCATAAAAATCATGATTTTTCTAAAAATACAACTTTATGGAGAGTTTGTGACTGAGTTCGATTTGGATAAGATTCTTATCACTATTCAAAAATTTCATCCAATTTGGTCCCATAGAACCTGAGAAAACAACTTCCAAAGTTCGAACCCAAGTCTGAAATTAGCGTACATAAAAATCATGATTTTTCTAAAAATACAACTTTATGGAGATTTTGTGACTGAATTCGATTTGGATAACGATTCTTATCACTATTCCAATATTTCAGCCAGTTTGGTCCCATAGAACCTGAGCAAAAAACTTCCAAAGTTCGAACCCAAGTCTGAAATTAGCGTCCATAAAAATCATGATATTTCTAAAAATACAACTTTATGAAGATTTTGTGACTGAGTTCGATTTGGATAACGATTCTTATCACTATTCAAAAATTTCATCCAATTTGGTCCCATAGAACCTGAGCAAAAAACTTCCAAAGTTCGAACCCAAGTCTGAAATTAGCGTCCATAAAAATCATGATTTTTCTAAAAATACAACTTTATGGAGATTTTATGACTGAATTCGATTTGGATAACGATTCTTATCACTATTCAAAAATTTCAGCCAATTTGGTACCATAGAACCTGAGAAAACTGCTTCCAAAGTTCGAACCCAAGTCTGAATTTAGCGTCCATAAAAATTATGATATTTCTAAAAATACAACTTTATAGAGATTTTGTGACTGAGTTCGATTTGGTAAACGATTCTTATCACTATTCCAATATTTCAGCCAGTTTGGTCCCATAGAACCTGAGAAAACAACTTCCAAAGTTCGAACCCAAGTCTGAAATTAGCGTACATAAAAATCATGATTTTTCTAAAAATACAACTTTATGGAGATTTTGTGACTGAATTCGATTTGGATAACGATTCTTATCACTATTCCAATATTTCAGCCAGTTTGGTCCCATAGAACCTGAGCAAAAAACTTCCAAAGTTCGAACCCAAGTCTGAAATTAGCGTCCATAAAAATCATGATATTTCTAAAAATACAACTTTATGAAGATTTTGTGACTGAGTTCGATTTGGATAACGATTCTTATCACTATTCAAAAATTTCATCCAATTTGGTCCCATAGAACCTGAGCAAAAAACTTCCAAAGTTCGAACCCAAGTCTGAAATTAGCGTCCATAAAAATCATGATTTTTCTAAAAATACAACTTTATGGAGATTTTATGACTGAATTCGCTTTGGATAGCGATTCTTATCACTATTCCAATATTTCAGCCAATTTGGTCCCATAGAACCTGAGTAAACTGCTTCCAAAGTTCGAACCCAAGTCCCAAATTAAGGTCCATAAAAATCAAAAATTTTCTGTAAATACAACTTTATGGAGATTTTGTGACTGAATTCGATGTGGATAACGATTCTTATCACTATTCGAATATTTCAGCCAGTTTGGTCCCATAAAACCTGAGAAAACTGCTTCCAAAGTTCGAACCCAAGTCTGAAATTAGCGTACATAAAAATCATGATTTTTCTAAAAATACAACTTTATGGAGATTTTGTGACTGAATTCGATTTGGATAACGATTCTTATCACTATTCCAATATTTCAGCCAGTTTGGTCCCATAGAACCTGAGCAAAAAACTTCCAAAGTTCGAACCCAAGTCTGAAATTAGCGTCCATAAAAATCATGATATTTCTAAAAATACAACTTTATGAAGATTTTGTGACTGAGTTCGATTTGGATAACGATTCTTATCACTATTCAAAAATTTCATCCAATTTGGTCCCATAGAACCTGAGCAAAAAAATTCCAAAGTTCGAACCCAAGTCTGAAATTAGCGTCCATAAAAATCATGATTTTTCTAAAAATACAACTTTATGGAGATTTTATGACTGAATTCGCTTTGGATAACGATTCTTATCACTATTCCAATATTTCAGCCAATTTGGTCCCATAGAACCTGAGTAAACTGCTTCCAAAGTTCGAACCCAAGTCCCAAATTAAGGTCCATAAAAATCAAAATTTTTCTGTAAATACAACTTTATGGAGATTTTGTGACTGAATTCGATGTGGATAACGATTCTTATCACTATTCGAATATTTCAGCCAGTTTGGTCCCATAAAACCTGAGAAAACTGCTTCCAAAGTTCGAACCCAAGTCTGAAATTAGAGTCCATAAAAATCATGATTTTACTAAAAATACAACTTTATGGAGATTTTATGACTGAATTCGATTTGGATAATGATTCTTATCACTATTCAAAAATTTCAGCCAATTTGGTCCCATAGAACCTGAGAAAACAACTTCCAAAGTTCGAACCCAAGTCTGAAATTAAGGTCCATAAAAATCATAATTTTTCTAAAAATACAATTTTATGGAGATTTTGTCACTGAATTCGATGTGGATAACAATTCTTATCACTATTCAAAAATTTTAGCCAATTTGGTCCCATAGAACCTGAGTAAACTGCTTCCAAAGTTCGAACCCAAGTCTGAAATTAGAGTACATAAAAATCATGATTTTTCTAAAAATACAACTTTATGGAGATTTTGTGACTGAATTCGATTTGGATAACGATTCTTATCACTATTCCAATATTTCAGCCAGTTTGGTCCCATAGAACCTGAGAAAATTGCTTCCAAAGTTCGAACCCAAGTCTGAAATTAAGGTCCATAAAAATCATAATTTTTCTAAAAATACAATTTTATGGAGATTTTGTGACTGAATTCGATGTGGATAACAATTCTTATCACTATTCAAAAATTTTAGCCAATTTGGTCCCATAGAACCTGAGTAAACTGCTTCCAAAGTTCGAACCCAAGTCTGAAATTAAGGTCCATAAAAATCATAATTTTTCTAATAATACAACTTTATGGAGATTTTGTTACTGAGTACGATTTGGATAAAGATTCCAATCACTATTCCAATATTTCAGCCAGTTTGGTCCCATAGAACCTGAGAAAACTGCTTCCAAAGTTCGAACCCAAGTCTGAAATTAGCGTCCATAAAAATCATAATTTTTCTAAAAATACAACTTTATGGAGATTTTGTGACTGAATTCGATGTAAATAACGATTCTTATCACTATTCCAATATTTCAGCCAGTTTGGTCCCATAGAACCTGAGAAAACTGCTTCCAAAGTTCGAACCCAAGTCTGAAATTAGCGTCCATAAAAATCATGATTTTTCTAAAAATACAACTTTATGGAGATTTTGTGACTGAATTCGATTTGGATAACGATTCTTATCACTATTCCAATATTTCAGCCAGTTTGGTCCCATAAAACCTGAGAAAACTGCTTCCAAAGTTCGAACCCAAGTCTGAAATTAGCGTCCATAAAAATCATAATTTTTCTAAAAATACAACTTGATGGAGATTTTATGACTGATTTCGATTCGTACGATGCTTCTTATTAATTTTCCTAAATTTCAGCCAATTTGGTCTCATAGAACCTGAGAAAACTGCTTCAAAAGTTCGAACCCAAGTCTGAAATTAGCGTCCATAAAAATCATGATTTTTCTAAAAATACAACTTTATGGAGAGTTTGTGACTGAGTTCGATTTGGATAACGATTCTTATCACTATTCAAAAATTTCATCCAATTTGGTCGCATAGAACCTGAGAAAACAACTTCCAAAGTTCGAACCCAAGTCTGAAATTAGCGTACATAAAAATCATGATTTTTCTAAAAATACAACTTTATGGAGATTTTGTGACTGAATTCGATGTAAATAACGATTCTTATCACTATTCCAATATTTCAGCCAGTTTGGTCCCATAGAACCTGAGAAAACTGCTTCCAAAGTTCGAACCCAAGTCTGAAATTAGCGTCCATAAAAATCATGATTTTTCTAAAAATACAACTTTATGGAGAGTTTGTGACTGAGTTCGATTTGGATAACGATTCTTATCACTATTCAAAAATTTCATCCAATTTGGTCGCATAGAACCTGAGAAAACAACTTCCAAAGTTCGAACCCAAGTCTGAAATTAGCGTACATAAAAATCATGATTTTTCTAAAAATACAACTTTATGGAGATTTTGTGACTGAATTCGATTTGGATAACGATTCTTATCACTATTCCAATATTTCAGCCAGTTTGGTCCCATAGAACCTGAGAAAATTGCTTCCAAAGTTCGAACCCAAGTCTGAAATTAGCGTCCATAAAAATCATGATTTTACTAAAAATACAACTTTATGGAGATTTTATGACTGAATTCGATTTGGATAACGATTCTTATCACTATTCAAAAATTTCAGCCAATTTGGTCCCATAGAACCTGAGAAAACAACTTCCAAAGTTCGAACCCAAGACTGAAATTAAGGTCCATAAAAATCATAATTTTTCTAAAAATACAATTTTATGGAGATTTTGTGACTGAATTTGATGTGGATAACAATTCTTATCACTATTCAAAAATTTTAGCAAATTTGTTCCCATAGAACCTGAGTAAACTGCTTCCAAAGTTCGAACCCAAGTCTGAAATTAAGGTCCATAAAAATCATAATTTTTCTAATAATACAACTTTATGGAGATTTTGTTACTGAGTACGATTTGGATAAAGATTCCAATCACTATTCCAATATTTCAGGCAGTTTGGTCCCATAGATCCTGAGAAAACTGCTTCCAAAGTTCGAACCCAAGACTGAAATTAAGGTCCATAAAAATCATAATTTTTTCTAAAAATACAATTTTATGGAGATTTTGTGACTGAATTCGATTTGGATAGCGATTCTTATCACTATTCCAATATTTCAGCCAGTTTGGTCCCATAGAACCTGAGAAAACAACTTCCAAAGTTCGAACCCAAGTCTGAAATTAGCGTACATAAAAATCATGATTTTTCTAAAAATACAACTTTATGGAGATTTTGTGACTGAATTCGATTTGGATAACGATTCTTATCACTATTCCAATATTTCAGCCAGTTTGGTCCCATAGAACCTGAGCAAAAAACTTCCAAAGTTCGAACCCAAGTCTGAAATTAGCGTCCATAAAAATCATGATATTTCTAAAAATACAACTTTATGAAGATTTTGTGACTGAGTTCGATTTGGATAACGATTCTTATCACTATTCAAAAATTTCATCCAATTTGGTCCCATAGAACCTGAGCAAAAAACTTCCAAAGTTCGAACCCAAGTCTGAAATTAGCGTCCATAAAAATCATGATTTTTCTAAAAATACAACTTTATGGAGATTTTATGACTGAATTCGCTTTGGATAGCGATTCTTATCACTATTCCAATATTTCAGCCAATTTGGTCCCATAGAACCTGAGTAAACTGCTTCCAAAGTTCGAACCCAAGTCCCAAATTAAGGTCCATAAAAATCAAAAATTTTCTGTAAATACAACTTTATGGAGATTTTGTGACTGAATTCGATGTGGATAACGATTCTTATCACTATTCGAATATTTCAGCCAGTTTGGTCCCATAAAACCTGAGAAAACTGCTTCCAAAGTTCGAACCCAAGTCTGAAATTAGCGTACATAAAAATCATGATTTTTCTAAAAATACAACTTTATGGAGATTTTGTGACTGAATTCGATTTGGATAACGATTCTTATCACTATTCCAATATTTCAGCCAGTTTGGTCCCATAGAACCTGAGCAAAAAACTTCCAAAGTTCGAACCCAAGTCTGAAATTAGCGTCCATAAAAATCATGATATTTCTAAAAATACAACTTTATGAAGATTTTGTGACTGAGTTCGATTTGGATAACGATTCTTATCACTATTCAAAAATTTCATCCAATTTGGTCCCATAGAACCTGAGCAAAAAAATTCCAAAGTTCGAACCCAAGTCTGAAATTAGCGTCCATAAAAATCATGATTTTTCTAAAAATACAACTTTATGGAGATTTTATGACTGAATTCGCTTTGGATAACGATTCTTATCACTATTCCAATATTTCAGCCAATTTGGTCCCATAGAACCTGAGTAAACTGCTTCCAAAGTTCGAACCCAAGTCCCAAATTAAGGTCCATAAAAATCAAAATTTTTCTGTAAATACAACTTTATGGAGATTTTGTGACTGAATTCGATGTGGATAACGATTCTTATCACTATTCGAATATTTCAGCCAGTTTGGTCCCATAAAACCTGAGAAAACTGCTTCCAAAGTTCGAACCCAAGTCTGAAATTAGAGTCCATAAAAATCATGATTTTACTAAAAATACAACTTTATGGAGATTTTATGACTGAATTCGATTTGGATAATGATTCTTATCACTATTCAAAAATTTCAGCCAATTTGGTCCCATAGAACCTGAGAAAACAACTTCCAAAGTTCGAACCCAAGTCTGAAATTAAGGTCCATAAAAATCATAATTTTTCTAAAAATACAATTTTATGGAGATTTTGTCACTGAATTCGATGTGGATAACAATTCTTATCACTATTCAAAAATTTTAGCCAATTTGGTCCCATAGAACCTGAGTAAACTGCTTCCAAAGTTCGAACCCAAGTCTGAAATTAGAGTACATAAAAATCATGATTTTTCTAAAAATACAACTTTATGGAGATTTTGTGACTGAATTCGATTTGGATAACGATTCTTATCACTATTCCAATATTTCAGCCAGTTTGGTCCCATAGAACCTGAGAAAATTGCTTCCAAAGTTCGAACCCAAGTCTGAAATTAAGGTCCATAAAAATCATAATTTTTCTAAAAATACAATTTTATGGAGATTTTGTGACTGAATTCGATGTGGATAACAATTCTTATCACTATTCAAAAATTTTAGCCAATTTGGTCCCATAGAACCTGAGTAAACTGCTTCCAAAGTTCGAACCCAAGTCTGAAATTAAGGTCCATAAAAATCATAATTTTTCTAATAATACAACTTTATGGAGATTTTGTTACTGAGTACGATTTGGATAAAGATTCCAATCACTATTCCAATATTTCAGCCAGTTTGGTCCCATAGAACCTGAGAAAACTGCTTCCAAAGTTCGAACCCAAGTCTGAAATTAGCGTCCATAAAAATCATAATTTTTCTAAAAATACAACTTTATGGAGATTTTGTGACTGAATTCGATGTAAATAACGATTCTTATCACTATTCCAATATTTCAGCCAGTTTGGTCCCATAGAACCTGAGAAAACTGCTTCCAAAGTTCGAACCCAAGTCTGAAATTAGCGTCCATAAAAATCATGATTTTTCTAAAAATACAACTTTATGGAGATTTTGTGACTGAATTCGATTTGGATAACGATTCTTATCACTATTCCAATATTTCAGCCAGTTTGGTCCCATAAAACCTGAGAAAACTGCTTCCAAAGTTCGAACCCAAGTCTGAAATTAGCGTCCATAAAAATCATAATTTTTCTAAAAATACAACTTGATGGAGATTTTATGACTGATTTCGATTCGTACGATGCTTCTTATTAATTTTCCTAAATTTCAGCCAATTTGGTCTCATAGAACCTGAGAAAACTGCTTCAAAAGTTCGAACCCAAGTCTGAAATTAGCGTCCATAAAAATCATGATTTTTCTAAAAATACAACTTTATGGAGAGTTTGTGACTGAGTTCGATTTGGATAACGATTCTTATCACTATTCAAAAATTTCATCCAATTTGGTCGCATAGAACCTGAGAAAACAACTTCCAAAGTTCGAACCCAAGTCTGAAATTAGCGTACATAAAAATCATGATTTTTCTAAAAATACAACTTTATGGAGATTTTGTGACTGAATTCGATTTGGATAACGATTCTTATCACTATTCCAATATTTCAGCCAGTTTGGTCCCATAGAACCTGAGAAAATTGCTTCCAAAGTTCGAACCCAAGTCTGAAATTAGCGTCCATAAAAATCATGATTTTACTAAAAATACAACTTTATGGAGATTTTATGACTGAATTCGATTTGGATAACGATTCTTATCACTATTCAAAAATTTCAGCCAATTTGGTCCCATAGAACCTGAGAAAACAACTTCCAAAGTTCGAACCCAAGACTGAAATTAAGGTCCATAAAAATCATAATTTTTCTAAAAATACAATTTTATGGAGATTTTGTGACTGAATTTGATGTGGATAACAATTCTTATCACTATTCAAAAATTTTAGCAAATTTGTTCCCATAGAACCTGAGTAAACTGCTTCCAAAGTTCGAACCCAAGTCTGAAATTAAGGTCCATAAAAATCATAATTTTTCTAATAATACAACTTTATGGAGATTTTGTTACTGAGTACGATTTGGATAAAGATTCCAATCACTATTCCAATATTTCAGGCAGTTTGGTCCCATAGATCCTGAGAAAACTGCTTCCAAAGTTCGAACCCAAGACTGAAATTAAGGTCCATAAAAATCATAATTTTTTCTAAAAATACAATTTTATGGAGATTTTGTGACTGAATTCGATTTGGATAGCGATTCTTATCACTATTCCAATATTTCAGCCAATTTGGTCTCATAGAACCTGAGAAAACTGCTTCCAAAGTTCGAACCCAAGTCTGAAATTAAGTTCCATAAAAATCATAATTTTTCTAAAAATACAATTTTATGGAGATTTTGTGACTGAATTCGATGTAAATAACGATTCTTATCACTATTCCAATATTTCAGCCAGTTTGGTCCCATAGAACCTGAGAAAATTGCTTCCAAAGTTCGAACCCAAGTCTGAAATTAGCGTCCATAAAAATCATGATTTTACTAAAAATACAACTTTATGGAGATTTTATGACTGAATTCGATTTGGATAACGATTCTTATCACTATTCAAAAATTTCAGCCAATTTGGTCCCATAGAACCTGAGAAAACAACTTCCAAAGTTCGAACCCAAGTCTGAAATTAAGGTCCATAAAAATCATAATTTTTCTAAAAATACAATTTTATGGAGATTTTGTGACTGAATTCGATGTGGATAACGATTCTTATCATTATTCCAATATTTCAGCCAGTTTGGTCCCATAAAACCTGAGAAAACTGCTTCCAAAGTTCGAACCCAAGTCTGAAATTAGCGTCCATAAAAATCATGATTTTTCTAAAAATACAACTTTATGGAGATTTTGTGACTGAGTTCGATTTGGATAACGATTCCAATTACTATTCCAATATTTCAGCCAGTTTGGTCCCATAAAACCTGAGAAAACTGCTTCCAAAGTTCGAACCCAAGTCTGAAATTAGCGTCCATAAAAATCATGATTTTACTAAAAATACAACTTTATGGAGATTTTATGACTGAATTCGATTTGGATAACGATTCTTATCACTATTCAAAAATTTCAGCCAATTTGGTCCCATAGAACCTGAGAAAACAACTTCCAAAGTTCGAACCCAAGTCTGAAATTAAGGTCCATAAAAATCATAATTTTTCTAAAAATACAATTTTATGGAGATTTTGTGACTGAATTCGATGTGGATAACGATTCTTATCACTATTCCAATATTTCAGCCAGTTTGGTCCCATAAAACCTGAGAAAACTGCTTCCAAAGTTCGAACCCAAGTCTGAAATTAGCGTCCATAAAAATCATGATTTTACTAAAAATACAACTTTATGGAGATTTTATGACTGAATTCGATTTGGATAACGATTCTTATCACTATTCAAAAATTTCAGCCAATTTGGTCCCATAGAACCTGAGAAAACAACTTCCAAAGTTCGAACCCAAGTCTGAAATTAAGGTCCATAAAAATCATAATTTTTCTAAAAATACAATTTTATGGAGATTTTGTGACTGAATTCGATGTGGATAACAATTCTTATCACTATTCAAAAATTTTAGCCAATTTGGTCCCATAGAACCTGAGTAAACTGCTTCCAAAGTTCGAACCCAAGTCTGAAATTAGCGTACATAAAAATCATGATTTTTCTAAAAATACAACTTTATGGAGATTTTGTGTCTGAATTCGATTTGGATAACGATTCTTATCACTATTCCAATATTTCAGCCAGTTTGGTCCCATAGAACCTGAGAAAATTGCTTCCAAAGTTCGAACCCAAGTCTGAAATTAGCGTCCATAAAAATCATGATTTTACTAAAAATACAACTTTATGGAGATTTTATGACTGAATTCGATTTGGATAACGATTCTTATCACTATTCAAAAATTTCAGCCAATTTGGTCCCATAGAACCTGAGAAAACAACTTCCAAAGTTCGAACCCAAGTCTGAAATTAAGGTCCATAAAAATCATAATTTTTCTAAAAATACAATTTTATGGAGATTTTGTTACTGAATTCGATGTGGATAACAATTCTTATCACTATTCAAAAATTTTAGCCAATTTGGTCCCATAGAACCTGAGTAAACTGCTTCCAAAGTTCGAACCCAAGTCTGAAATTAAGGTCCATAAAAATCATAATTTTTCTAATAATACAACTTTATGGAGATTTTGTTACTGAGTACGATTTGGATAAAGATTCCAATCACTATTCCAATATTTCAGCCAGTTTGGTCCCATAGAACCTGAGAAAACTGCTTCCAAAGTTCGAACCCAAGTCTGAAATTAGCGTCCATAAAAATCATAATTTTTCTAAAAATACAACTTTATGGAGATTTTGTGACTGAATTCGATGTAAATAACGATTCTTATCACTATTCCAATATTTCAGCCAGTTTGGTCCCATAAAACCTAAGAAAACTGCTTCCAAAGTTCGAACCCAAGTCTGAAATTAGCGTCCATAAAAATCATGATTTTTCTAAAAATACAACTTTATGGAGATTTTGTGACTGAGTTCGATTTGGATAACAATTCTTATCACTATACAAAAATTTTAGCCAATTTGGTCCCATAGAACCTGAGTAAACTGCTTCCAAAGTTCGATCCCAAGTTCGAAATTAAGGTCCATAAAAATCATGATTTTTCTAAAAATACAACTTTATGGAGATTTTGTGACTGAATTCGATGTGGATAACGATTCTTATCACTATTCCAATATTTCAGCCAGTTTGGTCCCATAGAACCTGAGAAAACTGCTTCCAAAGTTCGAACCCAAGTCTGAAATTAGCGTCCATAAAAATCATGATTTTTCTAAAAATACAACTTTATGGAGATTTTGTGACTGAATTCGATTTGGATAACGATTCTTATCACTATTCCAATATTTCAGCCAGTTTGGTCCCATAAAACCTGAGAAAACTGCTTCCAAAGTTCGAACCCAAGTCTGAAATTAAGGTCCATAAAAATCATAATTTTTCTAAAAATACAATTTAATGGAGATTTTGTGACCGAATTCGATGTGGATAACGATTATTATCACTATTCCAATGTTTCAGCCAGTTTGGTCCCATAAAACCTGAGAAAACTACTTCCAAAGATCGAACCCAAGTCTGAAATTAAGGTCCATAAAAATCATAATTTTTCTAAAAATACAATTTTATGGAGATTTTGTGACTGAATTCGATGTGGATAACAATTCTTATCACTATTCAAAAATTTTAGCCAATTTGGTCCCATAGAACCTGAGTAAACTGCTTCCAAAGTTCGAACCCAAGTTCGAAATTAAGGTCCATAAAAATCATAATTTTTCTGAAAATACATTTTTATGGAGATTTTGTGACTGAATTCGATGTGGATAACGATTCTTATCACTATTCTAATATTTCAGCCAGTTTGGTCCCATAGAACCTGAGAAAACTGTTTCCAAAGTTCGACCCCAAGTTTGAAATTAGCGTCCATAAAAATCATAATTTTTCTAAAAATACAACTTTATGAAGATTTTGTGACTGAATTCGATTTGGATAACGGTTCTTATCACTATTCCATTATTTCAGCCAGTTTGGTCCCATAGAACCTGAGAAAACTGCATCCAAAGTTCGAACCCAAGTTTGAAATTAGCGTCCATTAAAATTATAATTTTTCTGAAAATACAACTTTATGGAGATTTTGTGACTAAATTCGATGTGGATA
This sequence comes from Hesperophylax magnus, assembly GCA_026573805.1. Taxonomy (NCBI): domain Eukaryota; kingdom Metazoa; phylum Arthropoda; class Insecta; order Trichoptera; family Limnephilidae; genus Hesperophylax; species Hesperophylax magnus. Next base: position 11,597 of record JAIUSX010000317.1, on the reverse strand, counting down.
ACGATTCTTATCACTATTCCAATATTTCAGCCAGTTTGGTCCCATAAAACTTGAGAAAACTGCTTCCAAAGTTCGAACCCAAGTCTGAAATTAGCGTCCATAAAAATCATGATTTTTTTAAAATACAATTTTATGGAGATTTTGTGACTGAATTCGATGTGGATAACGATTCTTATCACTATTCCAATATTTCAGCCAGTTTGGTCCCATAAAACCTGAGAAAACTGCTTCCAAAGTTCGAACCCAAGTCTGAAATTAGCGTCCATAAAAATCATGATTTTTCTAAAAATACAATTTTATGGAGATTTTGTGACTGAATTCGATGTGGATAACGATTCTTATCACTATTCCAATATTTCAGCCAGTTTGGTCCCATAAAACCTGAGAAAACTGCTTCCAAAGTTCGAACCCAAGTCTGAAATTAGCGTCCATAAAAATCATGATTTTTCTAAAAATACAACTTTATGGAGATTTTGTGACTGAATTCGATTTGGATAACGATTCTTATCACTATTCCAATATTTCAGCCAGTTTGGTCCCATAAAACCTGAGAAAACTGCTTCCAAAGTTCGAACCCAAGTCTGAAATTAAGGTCCATAAAAATCATAATTTTTCTAAAAATACAATTTAATGGAGATTTTGTGACCGAATTCGATGTGGATAACGATTATTATCACTATTCCAATGTTTCAGCCAGTTTGGTCCCATAAAACCTGAGAAAACTACTTCCAAAGATCGAACCCAAGTCTGAAATTAAGGTCCATAAAAATCATAATTTTTCTAAAAATACAATTTTATGGAGATTTTGTGACTGAATTCGATGTGGATAACAATTCTTATCACTATTCAAAAATTTTAGCCAATTTGGTCCCATAGAACCTGAGTAAACTGCTTCCAAAGTTCGAACCCAAGTTCGAAATTAAGGTCCATAAAAATCATAATTTTTCTGAAAATACATTTTTATGGAGATTTTGTGACTGAATTCGATGTGGATAACGATTCTTATCACTATTCTAATATTTCAGCCAGTTTGGTCCCATAGAACCTGAGAAAACTGTTTCCAAAGTTCGACCCCAAGTTTGAAATTAGCGTCCATAAAAATCATAATTTTTCTAAAAATACAACTTTATGGAGATTTTGTGACTGAATTCGATTTGGATAACGGTTCTTATCACTATTCCAATATTTCAGCCAGTTTGGTCCCATAGAACCTGAGAAAACTGCATCCAAAGTTCGAACCCAAGTTTGAAATTAGCGTCCATTAAAATTATAATTTTTCTGAAAATACAACTTTATGGAGATTTTGTGACTAAATTCGATGTGGATAACGATTCTTATCACTATTCCAATATTTCAGCCAGTTTGGTCCCATAAAACTTGAGAAAACTGCTTCCAAAGTTCGAACCCAAGTCTGAAATTAGCGTCCATAAAAATCATGATTTTTTAAAAATACAATTTTATGGAGATTTTGTGACTGAATTCGATGTGGATAACGATTCTTATCACTATTCCAATATTTCAGCCAGTTTGGTCCCATAAAACCTGAGAAAACTGCTTCCAAAGTTCGAACCCAAGTCTGAAATTAGCGTCCATAAAAATCATGATTTTTCTAAAAATACAATTTTATGGAGATTTTGTGACTGAATTCGATGTGGATAACGATTCTTATCACTATTCCAATATTTCAGCCAGTTTGGTCCCATAAAACCTGAGAAAACTGCTTCCAAAGTTCGAACCCAAGTCTGAAATTAGCGTCCATAAAAATCATGATTTTTCTAAAAATACAATTTTATGGAGATTTTGTGACTGAATTCGATGTGGATAACGATTCTTATCACTATTCCAATATTTCAGCCAGTTTGGTCCCATAAAACCTGAGAAAACTGCTTCCAAAGTTCGAACCCAAGTCTGAAATTAGCGTCCATAAAAATCATGATTTTTCTAAAAATACAATTTTATGGAGATTTTGTGACTGAATTCGATGTGGATAACGATTCTTATCACTATTCCAATATTTCAGCCAGTTTGGTCCCATCAAACCTGAGAAAACTGCTTCCAAAGTTCGAACCCAAGTCTGAAATTAGCGTCCATAAAAATCATGATTTTTCTAAAAATACAACTTTATGGAGATTTTGTGACTGAGTTCGATTTGGATAACGATTCCAATCACTATTCCAATATTTCAGCCAGTTTGGTCCCATAGAACCTGAGAAAACTGTTTCCAAAGTTCGAACCCAAGTCTGAAATTAGCGTCCATAAAAATCATGATATTTCTAAAAATACAACTTTATGAAGATTTTGTGACTGAGTTCGATTTGGATAACGATTCTTATCACTATTCAAAAATTTCATCCAATTTGGTCCCATAGAACCTGAGCAAACAACTTCCAAAGTTCGAACCCAAGTCTGAAATTAGCGTCCATAAAAATCATAATTTTTCTAAAAATACAACTTGATGGAGATTTTGTGACTGAATTCGATTGAGATCGCGATTCTTATCACTATTCCAATATTTCAGCCAATTTGGTCCCATAGAACCTGAGTAAACTGCTTCCAAAGTTCGAACCCAAGTCCCAAATTAAGGTCCATAAAAATCATAATTTTTCTGAAATTACAACTTTATGGAGATTTTGTGACTGAATTCGATGTGGATAACGATTCTTATCACTATTCGAATATTTCATCCAGTTTGGTCCCATAAAACCTGAGAAAACTGCTTCCAAAGTTCGAACCCAAGTCTGAAATTAGCGTCCATAAAAATCATGATTTTTCTAAAAATACAACTTTATGGAGATTTTGTGACTGAGTTCGATTTGGATAACAGTTCTTATCATTATTCAAAAATTTTAGCCAATTTGGTCCAATAGAACCTGAGTAAACTGCTTCCAAAGTTTGAACCCAAGTCCCAAATTAAGGTCCATAAAAATCATAATTTTTCTGAAAATACAACTTTAGGGAGATTTTGTGACTGAATTCGATTGAGATCGCGATTCTTATCACTATTCCAATATTTCAGCCAATTTGGTCCCATAGAACCTGAGTAAACTGCTTCCAAAGTTCGAACCCAAGTCCCAAATTAAGGTCCATAAAAATCATAATTTTTCTGAAAATACAACTTTATGGAGATTTTGTGACTGAATTCGATGTGGATAACGATTCTTATCACTATTCGAATATTTCAGCCAGTTTGGTCCCATAAAACCTGAGAAAACTGCTTCCAAAGTTCGAACCCAAGTCTTAAATTAGCGTCCATAAAAATCATGATTTTTCTAAAAATACAATTTTATGGAGATTTTGTGACTGAATTCGATGTGGATAACGATTCTTATCACTATTCCAATATTTCAGCCAGTTTGGTCACATAAAACCTGAGAAAACTGCTTCCAAAGTTCGAACCCAAGTCTGAAATTAGCGTCCATAAAAATCATGATTTTTCTAAAAATACAACTTTATGGAGATTTTGTGACTGAGTTCGATTTGGATAACGATTCCAATCACTATTCCAATATTTCAGCCAGTTTGGTCCCATAAAACCTGAGAAAACTGCTTCCAAAGTTCGAACCCAAGTCTGAAATTAGCGTCCATAAAAATCATAATTTTTCTGAAAATACAATTTTATGGAGATTTTGTGACTGAATTCGATGTGGATAACGATTCTTATCACTATTCCAATATTTCAGCCAGTTTGGTCCCATAAAACCTGAGAAAACTGCTTCCAAAGTTCGAACCCAAGTCTGAAATTAGCGTCCATCAAAATCATGATTTTTCTAAAAATACAATTTTATGGAGATTTTGTGACTGAATTCGATGTGGATAACGATTCTTATCACTATTCCAATATTTCAGCCAGTTTGGTCCCATCGAACCTGAGAAAACTGCTTCCAAAGTTCGAACCCAAGTCTGAAATTAGCGTCCATAAAAATCATGATTTTTCTAAAAATACAACTTTATGGAGATTATGTGACTGAATTCGATTTGGATAGCGATTCTAATCACTATTCCAATATTTCAGCCAATTTGGTCCCATAGAACCTGAGTAAACTGCTTCCAAAGTTCGAACCCAAGTCCGAAATTAAGGTCCATAAAAATCATAATTTTTCTGAAAATACAACTTTATGGAGATTTTGTTACTGAATTCGATGTGGATAACGATTCTTATCACTATTCCAATATTTCAGCCAATTTGGTCCCATAGAACCTGAGTAAACTGCTTCCAAAGTTCGAACCCAAGTCCGAAATTTAGGTCCATAAAAATCATTATTTTTCTGAAAATACAACTTTATGGAGATTTTGTGACTGAATTCGATGTGGATAACGATTCTTATCACTATTCCAATATTTCAGCCAGTTTGGTCCCATAAAACCTTTGAAAACTGCTTCCAAAGTTCGAACCCAAGTCTGAAATTAGCGTCCATAAAAATCATGATTTTTCTTAAAATACAACTTTATGGAGATTTTGTTACTGAGTTCGATTTGGTTAACAATTCTTATCACTATTCCAATATTTCAGCCAATTTGGTCCCATAGAACCTGAGTAAACTGCTTCCAAAGTTCGAACCCAAGTCCGAAATTTAGGTCCATAAAAATCATTATTTTTCTGAAAATACAACTTTATGGAGATTTTGTGACTGAATTCGATGTGGATAACGATTCTTATCACTATTCCAATATTTCAGCCAGTTTGGTCCCATAAAACCTTAGAAAACTGCTTCCAAAGTTCGAACCCAAGTCTGAAATTAGCGTCCATAAAAATCATGATTTTTCTTAAAATACAACTTTATGGAGATTTTGTTACTGAGTTCGATTTGGTTAACAATTCTTATCACTATTCCAATATTTTAGCCAATTTGGTACCATAGAACCTGAGTAAACTGCTTCCAAAGTTCGAACCCAAGTTCGAAATTAAGGTCCATAAAAATCATAATTTTTCTGAAAATACAACTTTATGGAGATTTTGTGACTGAATTCGATGTGGATAACGATTCTTATCACTATTCCAATATTTCAGCCAGTTTGGTCCCATAGAACCTGAGAAAACTGCTTCCAAAGTTCGAACCCAAGTCTGAAATTAGCGTCCATAAAAATCATAATTTTTCTAAAAATACAACTTGATGGAGATTTTATGACTGATTTCGATTCGTACGATGCTTCTTATTAATTTTCCTAAATTTCAGCCAATTTGGTCCCATAGAACCTAAGAAAACTGCTTCCAAAGTTCGAACCCAAGTCTGAAAAAAGCGTCCATAAAAAAGATAATTTTTCTAAAAATACAACTTTATGGAGATTTTATGACTGAATTCGATTAAGATAAGGATTCTTATCACTATTCCAATATTTCAGCGAATTTGGTCCGATAGAACCTGAGAAAACTACTTCCAAAGTTCGAACCCAAGTCTGAAATTAAGGTCCATAAAAATCATAATTTTTCGAAAAATACATTTTAATGGAGATTTTGTGACTGAATTCGATGTGGATAACGATTCTTATCACTATTCCAATGTTTCAGCCAGTTTGGTCCCATAAAACCTGAGTAAACTGCTTCCAAAGTTCGAACCCAAGTCTGAAATTAGAGTACATAAAAATCATGATTTTTCTAAAAATACAACTTTATGGAGATTTTGTGACTGAATTCGATTTGGATAACGATTCTTATCACTATTCCAATATTTCAGCCAGTTTGGTCCCATAGAACCTGAGAAAATTGCTTCCAAAGTTCGAACCCAAGTCTGAAATTAGCGTCCATAAAAATCATGATTTTACTAAAAATACAACTTTATGGAGATTTTATGACTGAATTCGATTTGGATAACGATTCTTATCACTTTTCAAAAATTTCAGCCAATTTGGTCCCATAGAACTTGAGAAAACAACTTCCAAAGTTCGAACCCAAGTCTGAAATTAAGGTCCATAAAAATCATAATTTTTCTAAAAATACAATTTTATGGAGATTTTGTGACTGAATTCGATGTGGATAACAATTCTTATCACTATTCAAAAATTTTAGCCAATTTGGTCCCATAGAACCTGAGTAAACTGCTTCCAAAGTTCGAACCCAAGTCTGAAATTAAGGTCCATAAAAATCATAATTTTTCTAATAATACAACTTTATGGAGATTTTGTTACTGAGTACGATTTGGATAAAGATTCCAATCACTATTCCAATATTTCAGCCAGTTTGGTCCCATAGAACCTGAGAAAACTGCTTCCAAAGTTCGAACCCAAGTCTGAAATTAGCGTCCATAAAAATCATAATTTTTCTAAAAATACAACTTTATGGAGATTTTGTGACTGAATTCGATGTAAATAACGATTCTTATCACTATTCCAATATTTCAGCCAGTTTGGTCCCATAGAACCTGAGAAAACTGCTTCCAAAGTTCGAACCCAAGTCTGAAATTAGCGTCCATAAAAATCATGATTTTTCTAAAAATACAACTTTATGGAGATTTTGTGACTGAATTCGATTTGGATAACGATTCTTATCACTATTCCAATATTTCAGCCAGTTTGGTCCCATAAAACCTGAGAAAACTGCTTCCAAAGTTCGAACCCAAGTCTGAAATTAGCGTCCATAAAAATCATAATTTTTCTAAAAATACAACTTGATGGAGATTTTATGACTGATTTCGATTCGTACGATGCTTCTTATTAATTTTCCTAAATTTCAGCCAATTTGGTCTCATAGAACCTGAGAAAACTGCTTCAAAAGTTCGAACCCAAGTCTGAAATTAGCGTCCATAAAAATCATGATTTTTCTAAAAATACAACTTTATGGAGAGTTTGTGACTGAGTTCGATTTGGATAACGATTCTTATCACTATTCAAAAATTTCATCCAATTTGGTCGCATAGAACCTGAGAAAACAACTTCCAAAGTTCGAACCCAAGTCTGAAATTAGCGTACATAAAAATCATGATTTTTCTAAAAATACAACTTTATGGAGATTTTGTGACTGAATTCGATTTGGATAACGATTCTTATCACTATTCCAATATTTCAGCCAGTTTGGTCCCATAGAACCTGAGAAAATTGCTTCCAAAGTTCGAACCCAAGTCTGAAATTAGCGTCCATAAAAATCATGATTTTACTAAAAATACAACTTTATGGAGATTTTATGACTGAATTCGATTTGGATAACGATTCTTATCACTATTCAAAAATTTCAGCCAATTTGGTCCCATAGAACCTGAGAAAACAACTTCCAAAGTTCGAACCCAAGACTGAAATTAAGGTCCATAAAAATCATAATTTTTCTAAAAATACAATTTTATGGAGATTTTGTGACTGAATTTGATGTGGATAACAATTCTTATCACTATTCAAAAATTTTAGCAAATTTGTTCCCATAGAACCTGAGTAAACTGCTTCCAAAGTTCGAACCCAAGTCTGAAATTAAGGTCCATAAAAATCATAATTTTTCTAATAATACAACTTTATGGAGATTTTGTTACTGAGTACGATTTGGATAAAGATTCCAATCACTATTCCAATATTTCAGGCAGTTTGGTCCCATAGATCCTGAGAAAACTGCTTCCAAAGTTCGAACCCAAGACTGAAATTAAGGTCCATAAAAATCATAATTTTTTCTAAAAATACAATTTTATGGAGATTTTGTGACTGAATTCGATTTGGATAGCGATTCTTATCACTATTCCAATATTTCAGCCAATTTGGTCTCATAGAACCTGAGAAAACTGCTTCCAAAGTTCGAACCCAAGTCTGAAATTAAGTTCCATAAAAATCATAATTTTTCTAAAAATACAATTTTATGGAGATTTTGTGACTGAATTCGATGTAAATAACGATTCTTATCACTATTCCAATATTTCAGCCAGTTTGGTCCCATAGAACCTGAGAAAATTGCTTCCAAAGTTCGAACCCAAGTCTGAAATTAGCGTCCATAAAAATCATGATTTTACTAAAAATACAACTTTATGGAGATTTTATGACTGAATTCGATTTGGATAACGATTCTTATCACTATTCAAAAATTTCAGCCAATTTGGTCCCATAGAACCTGAGAAAACAACTTCCAAAGTTCGAACCCAAGTCTGAAATTAAGGTCCATAAAAATCATAATTTTTCTAAAAATACAATTTTATGGAGATTTTGTGACTGAATTCGATGTGGATAACGATTCTTATCATTATTCCAATATTTCAGCCAGTTTGGTCCCATAAAACCTGAGAAAACTGCTTCCAAAGTTCGAACCCAAGTCTGAAATTAGCGTCCATAAAAATCATGATTTTTCTAAAAATACAACTTTATGGAGATTTTGTGACTGAGTTCGATTTGGATAACGATTCCAATTACTATTCCAATATTTCAGCCAGTTTGGTCCCATAAAACCTGAGAAAACTGCTTCCAAAGTTCGAACCCAAGTCTGAAATTAGCGTCCATAAAAATCATGATTTTACTAAAAATACAACTTTATGGAGATTTTATGACTGAATTCGATTTGGATAACGATTCTTATCACTATTCAAAAATTTCAGCCAATTTGGTCCCATAGAACCTGAGAAAACAACTTCCAAAGTTCGAACCCAAGTCTGAAATTAAGGTCCATAAAAATCATAATTTTTCTAAAAATACAATTTTATGGAGATTTTGTGACTGAATTCGATGTGGATAACGATTCTTATCACTATTCCAATATTTCAGCCAGTTTGGTCCCATAAAACCTGAGAAAACTGCTTCCAAAGTTCGAACCCAAGTCTGAAATTAGCGTCCATAAAAATCATGATTTTACTAAAAATACAACTTTATGGAGATTTTATGACTGAATTCGATTTGGATAACGATTCTTATCACTATTCAAAAATTTCAGCCAATTTGGTCCCATAGAACCTGAGAAAACAACTTCCAAAGTTCGAACCCAAGTCTGAAATTAAGGTCCATAAAAATCATAATTTTTCTAAAAATACAATTTTATGGAGATTTTGTGACTGAATTCGATGTGGATAACGATTCTTATCATTATTCCAATATTTCAGCCAGTTTGGTCCCATAAAACCTGAGAAAACTGCTTCCAAAGTTCGAACCCAAGTCTGAAATTAGCGTCCATAAAAATCATGATTTTTCTAAAAATACAACTTTATGGAGATTTTGTGACTGAGTTCGATTTGGATAACGATTCCAATTACTATTCCAATATTTCAGCCAGTTTGGTCCCATAAAACCTGAGAAAACTGCTTCCAAAGTTCGAACCCAAGTCTGAAATTAGCGTCCATAAAAATCATGATTTTACTAAAAATACAACTTTATGGAGATTTTATGACTGAATTCGATTTGGATAACGATTCTTATCACTATTCAAAAATTTCAGCCAATTTGGTCCCATAGAACCTGAGAAAACAACTTCCAAAGTTCGAACCCAAGTCTGAAATTAAGGTCCATAAAAATCATAATTTTTCTAAAAATACAATTTTATGGAGATTTTGTGACTGAATTCGATGTGGATAACGATTCTTATCACTATTCCAATATTTCAGCCAGTTTGGTCCCATAAAACCTGAGAAAACTGCTTCCAAAGTTCGAACCCAAGTCTGAAATTAGCGTCCATAAAAATCATGATTTTACTAAAAATACAACTTTATGGAGATTTTATGACTGAATTCGATTTGGATAACGATTCTTATCACTATTCAAAAATTTCAGCCAATTTGGTCCCATAGAACCTGAGAAAACAACTTCCAAAGTTCGAACCCAAGTCTGAAATTAAGGTCCATAAAAATCATAATTTTTCTAAAAATACAATTTTATGGAGATTTTGTGACTGAATTCGATGTGGATAACAATTCTTATCACTATTCAAAAATTTTAGCCAATTTGGTCCCATAGAACCTGAGTAAACTGCTTCCAAAGTTCGAACCCAAGTCTGAAATTAGCGTACATAAAAATCATGATTTTTCTAAAAATACAACTTTATGGAGATTTTGTGTCTGAATTCGATTTGGATAACGATTCTTATCACTATTCCAATATTTCAGCCAGTTTGGTCCCATAGAACCTGAGAAAATTGCTTCCAAAGTTCGAACCCAAGTCTGAAATTAGCGTCCATAAAAATCATGATTTTACTAAAAATACAACTTTATGGAGATTTTATGACTGAATTCGATTTGGATAACGATTCTTATCACTATTCAAAAATTTCAGCCAATTTGGTCCCATAGAACCTGAGAAAACAACTTCCAAAGTTCGAACCCAAGTCTGAAATTAAGGTCCATAAAAATCATAATTTTTCTAAAAATACAATTTTATGGAGATTTTGTTACTGAATTCGATGTGGATAACAATTCTTATCACTATTCAAAAATTTTAGCCAATTTGGTCCCATAGAACCTGAGTAAACTGCTTCCAAAGTTCGAACCCAAGTCTGAAATTAAGGTCCATAAAAATCATAATTTTTCTAATAATACAACTTTATGGAGATTTTGTTACTGAGTACGATTTGGATAAAGATTCCAATCACTATTCCAATATTTCAGCCAGTTTGGTCCCATAGAACCTGAGAAAACTGCTTCCAAAGTTCGAACCCAAGTCTGAAATTAGCGTCCATAAAAATCATAATTTTTCTAAAAATACAACTTTATGGAGATTTTGTGACTGAATTCGATGTAAATAACGATTCTTATCACTATTCCAATATTTCAGCCAGTTTGGTCCCATAAAACCTAAGAAAACTGCTTCCAAAGTTCGAACCCAAGTCTGAAATTAGCGTCCATAAAAATCATGATTTTTCTAAAAATACAACTTTATGGAGATTTTGTGACTGAGTTCGATTTGGATAACAATTCTTATCACTATACAAAAATTTTAGCCAATTTGGTCCCATAGAACCTGAGTAAACTGCTTCCAAAGTTCGATCCCAAGTTCGAAATTAAGGTCCATAAAAATCATGATTTTTCTAAAAATACAACTTTATGGAGATTTTGTGACTGAATTCGATGTGGATAACGATTCTTATCACTATTCCAATATTTCAGCCAGTTTGGTCCCATAGAACCTGAGAAAACTGCTTCCAAAGTTCGAACCCAAGTCTGAAATTAGCGTCCATAAAAATCATGATTTTTCTAAAAATACAACTTTATGGAGATTTTGTGACTGAATTCGATTTGGATAACGATTCTTATCACTATTCCAATATTTCAGCCAGTTTGGTCCCATAAAACCTGAGAAAACTGCTTCCAAAGTTCGAACCCAAGTCTGAAATTAAGGTCCATAAAAATCATAATTTTTCTAAAAATACAATTTAATGGAGATTTTGTGACCGAATTCGATGTGGATAACGATTATTATCACTATTCCAATGTTTCAGCCAGTTTGGTCCCATAAAACCTGAGAAAACTACTTCCAAAGATCGAACCCAAGTCTGAAATTAAGGTCCATAAAAATCATAATTTTTCTAAAAATACAATTTTATGGAGATTTTGTGACTGAATTCGATGTGGATAACAATTCTTATCACTATTCAAAAATTTTAGCCAATTTGGTCCCATAGAACCTGAGTAAACTGCTTCCAAAGTTCGAACCCAAGTTCGAAATTAAGGTCCATAAAAATCATAATTTTTCTGAAAATACATTTTTATGGAGATTTT